>KZ105179.1:8991-24848 GCA_000504405.2 Mycosphaerella sp. Ston1 | reverse complement strand
AACCGGCACTGCGCTGATTACCTAACCGTGCACGTGATTTGGAACAGTTATACTGTAGATCCCGCACTGCTAGCGGCTTCTGGCGGCTTGCCGTAGCTTCCGTAGAAGGGATTTCCCGTCTTCCGATGGCTTCGAACAGGGATCAGTTGCAGGGACCAGCGCAACGCGTAACTCTCTGAAGCTCTCCACATATTCTTTGCTGTCTTTTTGTCCAGCCTTAACCACATCCGTAAATCTCCACCACCACGACGCGATACGACCAGTGGAGGAAGTCGAGGAACTCATATCCTCATATCGCCGCTCACCAACACCTCCTCCTCTCGCCCACCGTGACCGAACGGTCCGCATTCCTCCCCGCGAGCGACAAGGACGCTCTGTTGACCAGGATAGTGCTGCAGTGGCCGCACCTGGACCTTGTCGACGATCGAGATGCCATGAGTCGGCCAACTTCTGCCTGCATATTCATTATTGTTGACGAGCGATGAATATCAGCACCGACGACAACAACAAAATATACCCGCCCGCGCCACTACATGGCCCAATTATTCCACCCTTTAGCCTATTGAGCTCCGCTGCCCACCGAATGCGCCACGGCAACACTTGCGCCCACGCATACTCTCCTTCCTCCTCCGGCCTCAACGGCTGAGCTGGTAACATGGACGGCAAGCAAGATGGTCCGGACACGACCTCGATCAGGCCCATGTCGTCGCTCCGGGCTAAGTTCGAGAGCATGGCGAAAGAGCAGCCAGATGCGGCTCCAGCAACCCCAGTGGGAACTAAGCCTGCTGCGTTGCTCGGCGTGCGAGGGACGTCGCCTACGGCACGACTAAGAACAACAGACGGAGGGAGGAGGAGCGCAGACATGGCCGCGCGATCAACACCAAGTGGACAATCTCTGCTCGCACCGTCGCCGACGTCACAACGACCTCACACTCCAGGAGGCACAGCTGGTGTAAGGCCAGCCTCCATGGTATCTTTGACGCCCACGAAACCGTCTCCGCCTACTGTTAAGGTCAATTCGCCTCGATCGCCCCATAAGACATTCTCGCTGGACTTACGGCCTACCGCTAGCGGTACTCTCATGGCTCCATTATTGACTCCTCTGACTCCGGACAGGACCGGAGATTCGGCAGGCAAAGGACATGCCAGAAACATCAGTAGAACTACCACTCCTGCTTTAGAGGCGCGGATGAGTGCCTTTTTGCAAGCTGCAGATACGCCAAAGACTCCCGCTGCGGAGGATATGGCTCCACCACCTCTCCCGGACAACAAGCCCAGAAGTGATGCAAAGACAGACCCTGCTCAAGGACCTCCCAGCTTCAATCGAGCAGCTAAGCCTAAAGTTCCCGTGAAACCACCGGTACTTGCAAAAAAGCCAAGCAATTTGTCGCCCCATGAGCCAAGTACCGACTTTGCAGACAAGACTCCATCCCCCTTCACTACGCCCCCTAGTAGTGGCTCAAGTTCTCCCGCCTTGAATCCTGCAAGTAACGGCCAGCAACGTGCTCGAGGAGGATCGCATACTTCAGCTGTTGATCGGGTCAGGGCTGATTCAAATGCTTCGTGGGTACAGAGAGTCCGCGGCGATTCAGACATTTCCATCACTGAACGTGCACGAGCTGGTTCCAACGCTTCGACTGCATCGTTCGTGGAGCCATCTTCGCTGCCAGACGACTGGTTTCCGCGCCCAAGCCGGCCTAGCTCACGTGATCGTGAACCAAGACTTTTGCAACGAGCCCCTACAATGCCTGCACAGTACGCTGGCATGGACGGGAGAGGTGCGAGATCTACTGAGAATCTAGGCGAAGACGTACCAAGATTGCCAGCCAGGCCGGAATTGCAATCCCGAACAGGTCGAATTAGCCCCCCCAAACCTCGGTCCGGGCGGACAAGTCCATTGAAGACACAGATGCTGCCGCCTCGGCAATCTATCGACGGACTACGGCGAGCGGCATCGAAGGCAGTGCCTGAAGCTGCGCCTCGAATACCTGCCGTGCCCGCGATGAGGATCAATACGAAAACTGCTCTAAGCCAGGGCTTTGGCAGTGTTACAGCTACGCCTGCCACTGCGACGCCGACTGGGCCTCCCGCAATCCCGGCACCACGACGATCAGTGGACACACGAAGGTCACTCGACAGGAGAAGGGAGCCGCTTCCGCCACTTTCAGCAACGAATGGAAACTCACACGACGATCAAGAAGATGTCATACCATATACAAGCAGTGAACAAGGTGTGGCCTTGTCAGACTATCCTGATGGGACTCGTGCAAACCGAAGGGCTCCAAAATTCAAACAAAGACCATGGCATATACCGACCGAGTACGACACGCGCTTATTCGCCGTTTGTGGCGAGTTTGTCTGCACGACGGGCTATATCACCAAAGTATGGAATTTCACCACTGGCGAGCAACTACTTCATATGGAACATCGAGACAATACCAAGGTCACGTCCATTGTGTTCAAGCCATCTCCCGATGTACAGCATGAAGGCGATCGCATATGGATTGGCACAAATGCTGGTGATCTTCACGAGATCGATGTGCCGTCTCAACGGGTTGTCAAATCGAAATTTGCCGCTCACAATCGAAGGGAAGTCATCCGTATGTACCGATACGCATCGGAGCTGTGGACTTTGGACGATGGTGGTGAGCTGCTGGTGTGGAAACCTGATCACAAGGGAATGCCAAGTCTAGACTCGCAATATAACAACTGGCGAGTTCCTAAAGGGCATTCATTCTCGATAGCATGTGGGAAGCAGCTGTGGATTGCAACCGGAAAGGAGATCCGCGTGTTCGCGCCCAGTGCACTATCGGATGCGGAATATCAACTGACACGCTCACCACTATCTCAACCTGGAACCGGTGATGTGACTGCCGGGGCTACGCTCAACCACAAACAGGATCTGATCTACATTGGACACTCCGATGGCAAAGTGAGCATATACAACAGACGCGACTTCTCGTGCCAAGCTGTTGTTAATGTTAGCGTGTACCGAATCAGCTGCATGGCTGGTGTTGGCGAATACCTATGGGCCGGCTACAGCACCGGCATGGCGTACGTTTACGACACGTCAACGACGCCATGGCTGATTAGAAAAGACTGGAAGGCTCACGAGAAGCAGATGTGCAGCATCATTGCAGATCCTTCTGCAATGTGGAAAATCGGTCGTTTGAACGTTATAACGCTGGGTCTCGACAACTTTTTGCGCATTTGGGATGGAATGCTCCGAGACGACTGGCTTGAAGCTCGCATGCAAGTGCGCGACTACGAGTTTTGCAAGTTTCGAGAACTGACGGCAGCGGTACTCACCTGGAATGCCGGAGCTTCTAAACCTGGTCATCTTCAACACACTCCAGAGGATAACAGTTTCTTTCGGGACTATCTCACAGCCCGGGAACCGCCGGATATCTTTGTATTCGGCTTCCAAGAGCTGGTGGACCTTGAAAACAAGAAAGTGACTGCAAAGTCGTTCTTCAAGAGCAAGAAGAAGGAGCCAGACGAGCAACAGCACATGTCTTCCCAGTACCGTGCGTGGCGAGATTACCTAGGCAAGAGTCTCGACGATTTCATGCCTGCGAATGCAAGCTATACGCTTGTCCATACCGCAAGCATGGTCGGACTGTTTACTTGCATATTCGTCAAGTCCACCGAACGGAGTCGCATACGGAACATCCACGCATCGGAAGTAAAGCGTGGCATGGGTGGTCATCACGGCAATAAAGGCGCAATAATCGTGCGCATGGTCCTGGACGACAGCAGTATATGCATGGTAAATTGCCATTTGGCTGCTGGGCAGACCCAAACGATGCATCGCAACAATGATATTGCTGAGATACTAGAAGCGAACACGTTGCCTTCTTATCCGCTCACGGATGGTGAGGGCGCGCAGCATAGCGATGTCTTCGCTTCGGGAGGCGATGGAAGCATGGTCATGGATCACGAGATTTGTATCTTGAATGGTGACCTCAATTATCGCATTGACACCATGGGTCGCGATAGCGTGATCAAACACGTTCAGCAAGGCAATCTTGCAAGGTTGCTGGAGCGCGACCAGCTCCTGCTGAGTCGTAGAAAGAACCCCGGATTCCGCTTGCGAGCGTTTCAAGAGAACCAGATCAACTTCGCACCCACTTACAAGTACAATGTACACACAGATCAGTACGATACGTCGGAAAAGCGCCGAGCGCCAGCTTGGTGCGACAGGATACTGTATCGTGGCCTCGGGAGGGTCAAAATGGACGAGTATAGACGATGGGACCAGATTAGGGTTTCGGATCACCGGCCGGTTAGTGGACGATTACAGCTCCGAGTGAAAACTGTTGATCCAGACAAACGCGAAATCGTGTGGGCCAAGTGTCTGAAAGAGTATGAGAGTGTGCAGCAGAGGATTGCGAGAGCTGCACAGTAAGTACTCACGAGAGCATGCACGATTCTGACCTCAGCTAACGAACGCCCAACAGACTCGAGTATCTTACAAACACATTAGGCTTGACGCAGAAGGAAGCCGTGGCTGCGCTGCAGGGTGGATAGGAATAGTTGACTGCGAAAATTTCCAAAGTTCTAGCTGTCGATCGAACTGAAGTAACCATCCATAGTCATCGTCGAATCGAAGATGCACCTATAATGCGCATTGGAGATAGCATTACACCTGCCATTTTCTGTGCCTCTGTCCGTGCCTCTGTCCATGTAGTCTTTTCCCCACCCCGCCGCACTTTCGTTCGTGTGAAATGGAATTCTAATTTCTAAATCGTTTGCCATTTGGTTAGCCATGAAGGGTTTACGTCCAGGATGTGGGTCATCATCAACGCTGAGAGGACTTTCGAGCGACATGAGATTCTGCTGTGTGGAGTCCACTATGTGAGTTCAGCACAGGCAGCGGCGATCCGTCTGTTGATCATTGAGATAGATGGAGCAGTGAATCGGCTCGCTACTGAGCATCTGCAATCCTTCGTTATACAGCATATGTTGACGCACTTTCTGCCCTGACGAAGTACCTTCCATCATCCTTCGCAACCATTAATACACTCGTTATAGGCGAGTATTCTCTGTATAGCATCTATAAACATGCCAAAGATCTCCCATGCTGCAGCAGCATCAAGTTGCACTTGCACGAGCGTGCTGTGTCCGCTTGACCCACAAGTGCCGCTGCTTAGTATATCGATTACGCTCGTCGCTGAATAGTGAAGGCTTCGCTGTCGGCTGACCTTTCTTACTTTGATCTGTGCCTCGATCCGGACGACCTGTTGTTGCTCGGTCAGCTTCCACCTCTGATGAAGTAAGATCCCTTGTAGTGTGCGGGGAGCAAGCACTCATATACCAGTCTTCGCTCGTAGACGACTTGGTAATGAAGTATCCCTGCGGTTAGCAGGAAGATAAGAAAGGTCATCCACTGACATAGATATTCTCCGAGCGACACCTTGTAGTTGCTGGTCATTGTCCGCATCTCTGGTAGCACGCTTGAGTGCCTCGTCGCGTGCGTGCTCAGTGCTTCGTCGGACCTCCTCGTGGCTTGGTGGTAGACGTTCGTTCTGGAGGTCAACTTTGCGGGCGTCTTCAAAGTTTGTAATGGCAGCCTTGATCCCCTCGGACCCCAGCATAAGTGTACCGGCTGGCAAACGTCCTCCAGATGCTGTCTTGAGTTCAGTGACGCGCTCAGACTCTTCGCGTAGCACTTGAAACACGCGGGAAAGTCTGCCGATCGCCAGGATCTTGTTCTTGATGGCCTTTCGCTTATACTCAACACTATCAGGATCCATGCCTGCTGTAGATGAATTACCAATGAGAGGTGGAGATGAAGGTCCCGATGAGAGTGGTGTCTCGTCTTCGAGCTCTTCTTTGCTGCAGGTGTTGAGAATTGCAATCAGCATGTCTGTGATCTTTTCCCCCACGAATGGCAAAGACCATGTGAAGACATCCATGAAGTTGGGCAACCAGTATGGGTGTGGCGTGCAGTTAAATTGTCTGATGTTCATGACATTGTTTTCGTACTTGAGCACAGCAGCCTTGTTGTTGTACACATCCAGATAGTTTGGCGCCGAGAAAATCGTCATCACAGAAGGGAAACCGGTTGTTCTTGTCTTCCGGTACATGCGATACCCAGCATCCTGCGCCTCGTGGGCTCGAATGATCGACAGCAGATTGTTCTTCTCCAGAAACGCACAAGCCGCGGGATAGCTGAAGAAGTACGAACACCCTCGCACGTGGTTGTGTACGAAGAACTCCTGCGTCTTCTCCTGTCCGAATTCCTCCAATGGGTCAGCCCAGAGGATGTCACACATCAGTCCGTGTGTGGGTGGCTCTCTAAATCGGTCTAGTGACTTGAGGTCGTCAAGTGTGTGCAACTCTGGAGACAACCCTCCATGGATGCATAGGAATTGCTTGTTCATGACAGCTGCCAATGGAAGGCAGCAGAAAGCCTCCATGCATGCTTCGTACACCTTCTCGCTGTACTTGTGCTTGCACTCTAGCTTGAATGTGAAGTAGTCGGTCAAATGCCTGCACTCGTGGTTCCCGCGCAGAAGCCAGAGCGTATTAGGATACCACATCTTCAGCGCCCATAGATATAGCACACACTCGATCGAGAAGTAGCCACGATCGACGTAGTCACCCAAAAACAGATACCTGGTCTCTGCCGGATCACCCCCAACTTCGAAGAGTTTCATGAGATCGAAATACTGTCCATGGATATCACCGCACACAGTTATGGGCGCATCCATCTCCAGCAGGTTGGGCTCTGCGCGGAGCACTTGCGCGCCGCCATTGATGATCCATAACGCTTGCTCTTCTGTCAGGCGACCTTCCCGGTACAAGTGTTGCTTCAAGAATGGCAGGTTTGGCTTCGTGGGATCTTGCGGCGAGAGAATCTGATCCTCGGTGGGAACGTTGAAGGCTGGCGCCTGCACATCTGGGTTCGCCTCAATTAGCACTCAGCTCGTCCTGGCGATGGGAGTGTGGCGGCTCAGTCCATGGCGCATCAAGAACGATTGCCCCGGAGACTGGCCGACGAGAGGCGATACCTTTGCATACTCGCTCCTGCGTGCTCACTTGCGTTCCATCCTCCATGCTATGGAGTGTGAAGTCGATCTCTGGGATCTGTCTGTTCGCCTTGTTCTGCACCGCTCGGGCTGCATTGTCCGCCCACTGTTCATCTTGCCCGTCCATGTTGGGCAGCGGCTGTGGTTCTATGCCGACCTCGTTCCGGTGGACTCTGCTGTTGCACTCGTGATGGGACTCCAAGAGGCGATCGTAGGGCGGTAGTGGTGACGTTGCTTTGTGCGAGTTGCCTGGCGGTTCGGGTAGCTTGTGGCTAAGGTGCTGTGCCCACGCGACTGTTTTCTTACCTTAGGCGGGGTGGCACCGGTGAGGAGCTGGCGACTCAGAGCCGTCCGTGTTCGAGAAATAGGGGTCAAGGACGTGCGGCTCAAGCAGCTGACTAGTTGTACCTCCTACTGCTCCTCTCAGTCTCAGTCGACCAGTTGAGGATGTGATCGAGAAGCAGAGTATGGCAAAAGAATCTGAGTGGGTACAGTTTCCACTCGATTATCGCTGGGAGTCCCAAGGCGATCGTAATGGAAGATGCCAGCAGCAGCCGCGGCAGCAACCGTCCCATCCAACGACGGCAATGGCCAGCAGTACGAAAACAACGATATTGATCACAGGTCTATGAGGCGACGGCGGGCGAACAGACCAGCTACACCGTCGATATGAGACATGCCGACTACCTCAGGGATCAACGAAGCCCCTTCCCAGCCTCAGCCCGCCGGCGTATACCATTGCGAGTCTCGAGTCGCGCCTGCAACCCATCTCGATGTGAAGGCGATCACATTTATACATTCTTCATAACGAGAAGAACATAACGAGAAAGAGAAGTGACGACGTTGTCTCCTCACGTTGAGAGATGGGGAGAAAGAGCTCAGACGAGGACTGCGATAAGGTGCTACACCACATGCAGAACAGAACATTGCGTTGAAAAGGCCTGTATCGCGCGAGCATATTGCGAGATTGCAGTCACAGTGGCAGTGTCGTTCTAGCTCTTTGTGCGCCTCCTGCAGTACGCGCGACTCTGAAGAACATGAGAGCCAGTTTCGTCGGCCTGCTGGAGGTGAGAGCGGCTTACAAGCACAGCCCATGAGCGCTCTGCATGTTCATGCTGACCACACTGTACGGTGGGTGGGCATGGTGCTCGGCAAGCAGAAACACCCAAGATCTTATTGCATACGAGCAAGTACGTAGCAAAGAATGTAGACGATACAACGCGTATTGCACAGCACGTTATCACACACTCGTCTCTTGTTCGCTATTCTTGCAAAGCGACACGTAAGCGCCGACCATTCCGCTCCAGTGTAACCGGGTCGCCATACAAGGACCTGAAACAGATGACACATGTATCTTTGTCCCACCACAGGTTGACCGTATTCGCAGCGTCTCGCATAACGTGTATACTGGCACATGTGCAGAGCGGTTGCATGAACTTCATGAAACGCCTCCATACGCATCCTTGGGATCTCCATGGGCAAAGCTCAAGGTAGCATAATCGTGCTCGTCGTCAAACAGCCTCAGCCGACAGATCATCACAATGCGTAGTGCCGTGGCACAAGATAGGCTAAGAAACATGTCGAGGGGAGAGATAAGTATGAGCTACAAGCCCAAGTTCAACTCGCTGCTTGAGCTTTACACTCCGAATTCGAATACCAACTGCCTACCTACCTTACCTTAGCATTACCTCCGGCAGCAAGACCCACTACAGGACAGAAACCATGACTTCGACCTTACTGGACGCACATCAATGCTTCCTAGAGGAGAGCTACGTACTCTCCACGCCTGACTATGGTTCCGGCGAGACGCTCGAGCATTTCTTGCCTCTTATCCCAGCATCAAGTAAATCCCATCGGCAAGCGCAGGAAAAGACTACTATCTGGAAAGCTGTCCGACAGCGATTGAGAAGCATGAGCCCAAGTATCAGCTCAAGACGACGTTCGAGCTCGACTGGACAACAGTCTATCAGCAAAAGGCATTCCATACGACTGGCATGATTCAGAACTGCAATCAGCAGCCACTGCCAGCCAGTTACTCTGAGTGGCGAACGGCGACAATTGCCACGCGAATCGTGTACCATGGTTTTCCCACGCCGTCGATCGACTGTAACTCATACAAGACGTTGTCTGCGGGATGGGTCGAATGACTCCGTCCTTCCTTGAGCCTAGAACGTCGAAGCTGCTCTGCAATACCACACAATGCTCGAGCTTGCAATAGACCAGCCTGGCCGAACGCTGTGAGGTCGGAAGAAGCGTTGCAACAAGCGCCGAAGAGTCTGGCGAATACAAAGTTGTATCCGGGACACCCATTCCGCTGTAGCGCGCCGTTATCCACACAAAACATATGCAGCGTCGTGATCGGTCTCGTGCTGACCTATTTCAAGAACGAGGAGGTAAAAGACCTGCTGCACTGCGAAAGTTGTGGGGTACTTTGTCCCCTGGTTTCAAGACATATTGCTCGGAGGCAAGCATATAAAGCATTGCTTAGGTGGTGGGAAGCAGTCGAACTAGAACTAGATCTATCGAGCGTGGCGCAGCTCGTTGTCTGCACGGTGTCGCGTAGAATTATTGAAGCAGATGTACGGAGAGAACTAACCATTTCCAAACAAGTCTATGCTGGTCTATGCTTACTTGAATCCACCGTTCACAATGAGTTGTTGCTTGTCTTTGCTCGCTTCTGAGGCATCCACCACTCAAGCGCCTGGAAAGGTGGAGAAGGAAGTGTGAGAATGATGGATGTGAAACGTCGAAAGATCGAAGCGACAGCGATTGGACAGCGGCGTCTGCAGCACAACACGCTAACTGCTGTATGGCTCCCCTTTCCCAACCTCACGACACGACTTTTGCGTCGTGATTGGCCATGTCGACTTCACCTCTAGCTCCGTATCCTGATTAAAAAACCCGTTCGATAGGCACGCTCCGACATCTCCTCTGCAACGTTGCACCCACCCATACTATACGGTCCATCTGTAGTCCCTTTCCACCCGTTTCGCTCGGGCCCTTGAGACAAATGCGTCACCGCCACCAGCGCGGAGACGGAAGACTGCCAGCAAACGGGACGGGCACGGTCTGCGCGATCGCTTGCTTGCGCTTGCTCACGACTTGGCGGCTCAAGGCGCAACCAGAGGTCCGCCTCCAGATGATCGCACGCATCTGCTTTGAAGTTTGCACTAGGCCTCCGCGGCTCAATATGCAGAAACTTGTTGCGAGTTGCGGATGCTAGAACTAGCTGCGCCGCACCAAGAACGTAACCTGACCATTCCCACTCCTGGCATGAGGTTTGCTGCTGCCACACTCGAGCAGTCCCGCTCTTCATGGGGCTTCTATAGCGGGACCGGCGCGTAAGGAAGGCCGTCGTGCATAGGCATGATCCATACCAATGATGTGACAGGGGCTGTTTGGAGATGCAGATCGCGCCAAGCGGTAAGTCTTAAAGATTCATGCTCCCTACTACATGTACTGTTTGCCTCTGCTCAACTCCCATACAAACGCATTCTACTAGAGTCGTCGTGCCTACTTGTCGAGCATCGTTCCCTACAGCCTTTGCCTGGAGCATCGCGCACTCACACTCTTTGACACCATACACGTCTCTGCGAGACTTGAGCTAGCCTCACCCTCTTTTGCTGATTTGATCACTTCGACTCCAACTTCTGCCCGAGATCCTTGTCGCAGGGAGACATTGACTGAGACCCACCAGGTGAGCTCGTTCCCCTTTTGGTGCTTCTTCTTCTTCCATCGAACCACTCCGTCTCGATATGGCTGGCGCCAAGTCTCGAAGTGCCTCATGATTTATATTATGTCTCGAGCTCGAGCATTAAAAAACGCTATCTCCTCGACACTCGATACAGTCAAGACCAGTCAAAACGGACGTCAGTACTGATGTGCTCTTCATATCATAGACACCTGCCTTGTCTTCACGATTCCCGGGGAGAAGAAGAATATAAGAAAGACATCAATTTGATCGTCTAGCCGGTCTAGCGATTTCAAACAGCATTTCAACGAAGCTCGATAGCTTGCATCCACACTCACTACGAAATTCCAGCGACGATGTTCACCAAATCATTTCTGACTGCTGCTGCAGCTTGCAGTCTGCTTGTGTCTTCCGTCAATGCGCATATGGTCATCACCAGCCCAGTACCTTATGGCGCAGATAGCCTTTCGAACAGTCCTCTCGAACCTGATGGGTCCGACTTTCCATGTAAACAACGTTCTGGAGTCTATGATATCGGCACAATGAACCAGATCCCGGTTGGCGTACCTCAAAAGCTTGCATTCAAGGGCGGCGCCACTCATGGCGGTGGCTCATGTCAGCTCTCCGTCACACTCGACAAGGAGCCTACCAAGAACAGCCAGTGGAAAGTCATCCACTCCATCCTCGGTGGATGTCCTAACTCGCAAGCGGGCAATGCCAATGGCTCTCCCGACTACAACGGGAATCCATCGTTTGAGTACACTATGCCTAAGGGTATGCCTAACGGCGAGTACACAATGGCATGGACTTGGTTCAACAAGATTGGCAACAGAGAGATGTACATGAACTGTGCGCCAATCACAGTGACTGGTGGCGCGGACAACAACGATGTGCTCGACACACTGCCAGACATGTTTGTGGCAAACATTGGCAATGGTTGCACCACGTGTGAGAGCCAAGACTTTGTTTTTCCACAATGCGGCCTCAATGTCGAGACCGTTATGAAGACTGCACTCGGAAGTTCGACAATCGGTACTTGTGCTGCTGCGACTGGACGCGCAGGATCTGGATCTGGCGGCGCTGCACCCTCTGCGCCTGCTGCCTATAGCACTCCTGCAAGCTCCCCTGCTGCGCCGACTGGCTATGGATCAGACTCTGGGCCATCGGCTCCTCCAAAGGGCTCGGGTCCTGCCATTGCTCCTACGGCGCCTTCTTACGGCAGTTCTTCTGCTGCAGCACACGCACCAGCCCCCACAGGCTATGGCGGAGCAAGCAGCGCCGAAGGCGGACCAGCAGGCGGTGAAGTGGCTACCACCTACGATGTTATTACTCAAACTGCCATTAAGACCATCACAGTGGACGGGCCGGCGCCGAGTGGATACGCTTCACCTGCTGCGAGTGACCCACCCGAGACCTCAGACTCATCTAGTTCTTCCGAAGGCACAACGCGCAACATGACGTCCTCTTCAAAGTCCATAGCCTGCACCACCCAAGACGAGATCATCTGCATGGATGACGGCAAGTTTGGAATTTGTGACAACGGATTCGCAGTCCCAATGAGACTGTCCGATGGCATGAGTTGCTCAGCCGGCGTCATCTCCAAACGTCACAATCTTGGCAGACATCTACGGCAACACATCAAAGCCCACGTACACAAGCTCTAGTCCTAGTTGTTGTTGTCTCGACGAAGTCGAACTACCTAACTTCACTAGACCTACTTGTACAAACGGAGGTAGCATCTCATCTACCTTATGATAGCATGGATTGTTTTTTTGGGCGTCACGATGCAAAACAGCGCTTGCATTCATGATTGATTGGCATAACGGAAACGGCAGAAAAACCCTCCCATTTCACCGGCGTTTGATCGACTGTTATTTGGGATGATGATGAGTTTACCTATACCAGTGGCCATTTTGACAAAGGGCTTGCACAGACACATGAAAGAAAGGAAGAGAGGAACCAGGCACAAGCCACAGTCGTTTTGTTTTTTATAGCAGGATCAGGCTGCATGCGGAATGAATGCGCTTCCATACTTTCATTTTCTTTACTACAACTGCATCACCTATCGTCGTGAATACTGCTCGTGATTGTAGAGGAAATGATGCGACGTGCATGTCTGTTAGTTGGTAGATTGTTGATTGCAACTCTGCTCGACCACCTATACCTTATGGACGTGAGGGACTTAGGTAAGCTCGGAACGACCATGTTAGATACATGTACCTACATGTAGTGATGGATATGGCGGCCTGGCTTATATCAGTCTTGAGAATGTCTCCGAGATTCAGTATCTTCCACTTGGCTCTTTTGACAGAAGTCTCCCTTTTTTACACTTGACCTGGATCAGGGAGTGGGTGGGTTGTTCGGTTGGCTTCTATCTATCTAGTAGCGCAGCTACAAGTTAGGAGACTGCTGAGGACAGTCGAAATATCTCACAAAGAGGTTGTAGAGGAAGTCGATTCTTTCACACGCGCCGAATTAGACAATGTACATGGAGTCTTCAACAGTAAGGAAAATGTAATGGCATAGTTGCTTGGAACATTCTTCTTGAGACATTGACCAGTTTGCGTGGATCTGGAGCTGTGGTAGTAAGGGAGGTACCTATCCTCATGTCTATGCATGTTTGATGATGTGATGACAAAGCGAGTCAGCAACATTTGAAGTCTTGGGAAGTCGCACTCTACTGCCGCCGTGGCCGCACAAGTCATGAACAATGAGAAATGGACGAATGAACGTGACAGATCTGAAAAGAGTCTCGATTGGCGCTACATTGAACGCCATGCAGCTTGTCCTGTCCGGCTACAATGACCCGCTCCCATGAAACCTCATTACAACAACAAAAGCACCCGCTTAGTCCTCGTGAAGCGTAGCATTGTACGTGGCATCTTTTGCAATCGGCTTCTCGGTGCTCTTGACATGGCCCAGACCCTGTGCTGAGTATGCCTTTGCGTATGGGTTGAGGCGGAGCAGGACCTGCTTGTTCTTGAGCGGGTTCTTCTTCTGCACGACAGTGCGCTTGGTAATGGCACCACCCTTGACTGGGCGAAGCACGCTCTGGATTTCGCTGCTGTTGATGAGCTTGGCGATATCTGACTGAGCGACCAGGTTCTGTGGGAGGAGGAAGTCGCGCTTGAGGGCAGATGGCTCGGTGGTGCTGCCGTAGACGCTGTCAAGGGCAGCGAAAGCGGACGAAGTCCAGATGACAAATCGTCCGAGGTGACCACCTGGCGCAAGCTGGAGGAGGTTGAGAGAGTAGACTGTGCAAGTCTCGACACCTGGGATGTTTCGGAAAGCGTTGACAAGCTCCTTGCCATCCTTCTCTGGCTCGTAGATGACGAGGGGACCGCGACGCTGCTGGTGGCGGCGGTTTCTCAACTTTCCCTTACCAGCGCGAAGCTTGCGGGATTTGCTGACGTGCTCGAGGTCTGGGCCGGCACCGACAGACTTGAGGAGTGCGACAGCAGCGGAGGTCTTCTTGATGCCGGCGTTGGAGAAGGCAGTCGAGGAGACGACAAGTGGGACCTCTGGAACCTCGTTGATGCGGTGGCCACGAGCGAGGAGGAGAGCAGCGCTGGAAGAGGCAGCAATGGCAGATGCAGTAGCGAAACGCTTCTGGCCAAGGTTGATCTTCTGATGCCACTTGCGCCAGACCTTGGTTGGTGCGAACATGCGTCCAGAACGGCACATGTTACCGAAGGCAGCCTGACCGGCACGGTGAGTACCACCACCACTGACACGAGGGATACGTGCAACAGCACGTCCTAAACATGTCCATCAGCGTATGCTCCACATTGTCCTCTCCAGTACCTCTTTTTGCTCTGTTTCCCACGTACCGGTACCCCAGGACTCAGCACTGGTCTGGTGGCCAGCCTTCTCGCTCGGCGTATGGCTGGCGCTTGTTCTTGGCCATACCGGTGTGGACGGTCCTGCGCTTCCATTAGTATTCCCACCCTACTCGTTATGCGCATATCGCAAGATCTCGGCGGTGGAGGCGTACTGGACAATGTCCGGGCGGATAGGGGCCTTGAAGACATTTGGGAGGGGGTGGGTGTCCTGAGAAGGAGCACCGTCGGCGCCAATGATGGTCACGGTCGGTCGGGAGGCCATTGCGAAGGTGCTGTGTGGTTAGTACGTGATAGAAGACAAGACCTCGTCGACCAGAACCAGAGCAAAAGTCCAAAGCCAGAAGTTCGACGAGCCACATTGAAATTCGCGGGCTTGGCATCGGCAACTGGAAGCGCCGATCTATCACGACCATCAGTTTCGACAACACACGACAACTGAACACTCGCACCTCCCACTCCCATGAACACTGATGTCTCTGGAGTCTGCATCGCATCACGACTGCAATGCGACCAATCAGTATATCACATACACCACTGCCCACTCGGGCGGCCATCTGTTTCGAGGCATTGGGAGTGCCCTGACAGATCTCTTTGTCTGCTGAAAGGCGACGTGTATCCGCCTTCTCACTGCTCACAACCAGCTGAAATATCACTATAGCGAGCTCATCACTAATATTACCCGGTCAGTAAATGCCCAGGCTCCCGTCTGTTGCAGTCTTTCAAGCCTATACATTAGCAGACCTTTGGGCATCATTTGTTGGCGATACACCTTGAAGGGATTTCACCTCTTGCTTACTGCGTCTTCGACTTGCTGCCGCGCACATTGGCTTTGTTGGTGCCTCGTGAGGGCCCACGCCCGCTCCAATCGCGACGCCTTCTTTGTCGCCGCATTGGGTCCCAGCAGGGCTTTGTACTTGGGATCGGGAAAGTATTCATGAAAGAGCCTACGTCGTGCGGCATGGGTCCAGTGCTTACCGACTGCTAGTAAACCTGACGACTTGAGAGTTCGCTCGTGATTCCAGCCCGTAGATCCCAAGAATTCAGGTCAATTTGTCGGACGTGGCTACCGGGCGAGACGCCTAGACTTCGACCTTATGATGTGCTGCTATGGAAGCGGCAAAGTCAATTTGCCTACTCGATCTGCAATGATCTTCAAGATCCTGCCTCGCCTCTGCAGTAATCTGTTGGATTGGCCCTGCATCTCCAGCTCGCAGGCTACCTGTGGACAGCAAAACGGAAACTCGGAAGCTGCCGTACTCTCGATTTTTCGCCGCAAGCCAGTTTCTATTT
>AWYF02001210.1:0-11882 GCA_000504405.2 Mycosphaerella sp. Ston1 | reverse complement strand
AGGTTCCTTATAATTAACTTGATTATCGTTATAGCCCTTATCCTACTTAGGTGTCTCGAATTCCTGCTCTCCGTTACTAGTTAGAAGTTTATTACTACTAAGTATATCGGAACCTTCGTCGGAGTTATTATTAGAAGAGGAAGACGGGCCCTCGTCGGTCGAGAGGTAGAAGTCGGAATCGTAGTCGGTATTAATTAGTATATATCGCTAGGCTGTCGACAATAATCCTTCTATAGCAGCTCGATTCAGGCTATTAGTAAGGCGCTAGTTAGCAGACTATACCTGCTGCTCGACAATAGCAGTAGAGGTAGCGAGACTAGTATTCTTAGCCAATTCGTCGAGTTTATCGCTAAGCAATATGCTTAGCTTACTTATATCGGAGAGAGGGTTATATTGCTGCTAAACTGCGCCTATGCCTGCGCCTGCGCGTACTATACCTACTATACTAAGGACGTCTTCTATCTCGTTAATTCTATCGTTGCCCCCTAGTAGTAGTATATCCGCCGGTAGTACTAGCGACGTAGGCGGATTAGATAGTATATTAGATATAACTACGTCTAATTCGGCTATTGCTATAGAAGCCTTAAATATAACTGCTGCTAGTATAGCGGCAAACGCGAGTATAAGCGATTTAGTCCAAATAGTTATACCGCACGAACGCGATAAGATAAGGTAATTATTACTATAGCAGATCGGTTTACCTAGTTAATACGAGGCCGCTCGTACTAAGTTGTTCTAGATAAAAAATTCTGATATCGTCGCTACTTAGAGTTAATATGCCAGAAGTCGGTAACGAATGCGAATTAAGTAGTATTCTCGCAGACAGGAATAATTATAGGTATTTGTTTACCTACCTCCGTATAATGCGCGTATCGTACTAGTATTATTTGTGTTATTCTAGGTTCGCGTCGTTTGTCTTTGCTTATAAAGCCGAGACTAGACGGGGAGCGCGTTTCGGAAGGGCTTAATCTAATACACTTCCTAACGTCGTATATTTCGGAAGGGCTTAATCTAATACACTTCCTAACGTCGTATATATATAATTTTTAGTTCGTTAAAACTGCTTTTGCTTACTCTCTTAAATACGCGTATAAAAGTCCTATATATTAACGTTATTGTTATATTGTTTTTTTATATACAGCTCTATAAGCCTAAAACCGACGTTTGTCGGCAGGGTGTTCTTAGACCCTCGCAAGCGAGGACCCTTCGTGCCTTAGGCGTCGAGGTTCTGATCGGAGATAGTGAACGCGTGGGTGGCGAGGAAATTCTAGTTCTAGTTTTACCCCTTTGAGATTCACTACCTGTACTGTCAAACATCCACCACAGTGTGTTTTGTGCATAGCGACTGCGTCTTTGGATTGATTGGTTCTACTTTACTTCTTCGCAATGGCTTCTGAGATTCACCCCTATCTGACCGAGCCAGATCTGATTCTGCTTCGCAACCTGTTTGAAGACAAGGCCAGAAAGTCCGGTGCAGCAGGACCACCACCAGACAGTATACACGACGGCATAAAGCCCAATGGCGACGACAGCAAGACCACCAGTACATCAGATGACCACGACAGAGCAGCTATTCGGCGTCTCCAGGCGCTCAACGACCCGAATCACCCTCAATTTGAGCCCACAGTCTTTGTGACCTGGGACGACAAGCATATTCACCCGCTACTGAACGAGTACATTGTGCGTCCATATGCGAAGGTTGCTTCTCGCATAGTACGACACCCTACAGACGTCGTCTTCTTGACGCATATCCTGCTCTACTTCTCCGTCAATCTTCCCAGCGCAATCTATCTCTTCTACAACTTCTCCTACATCCATGGCATCGCACACGTTGCCTTTACTTTCTGGTGCACGGGAGGTTTCACGCTCATGATGCACAACCACATACACAACAATGGAGTTCTTTCCCAAGACTGGGCCTGGCTGGACTTGACATTTCCATACATTCTGGAGCCATTGATGGGTCACACTTGGGACTCGTACTATTATCACCACGTCAAACACCACCACGTGGAAGGCAACGGGCCCGATGATCTCTCATCCACCATTCGCTACCAGCGCGATGATGTATGGAATTTCCTGCACTACGTCGGCCGGTTTCTCTTCTTCGTCTGGCTCGACCTCCCCCTCTACTTCCTCCGCAAAAACAAACCCGTCCTCGCCGCCAAATCCTTCGGATCAGAAATGGCAAGCCTGGCTTTCATGTCCTTCATGACCACCCACATCCACACCCGCGCCAGCATTTTCACCCTCCTCATCCCCTTCGTTCTCCTCCGTCTCGGCCTGATGATCGGCAACTGGGGCCAACACGCACTCGTCGACGACCTCGAACCCGACTCCGATTTCCGCTCCAGCATCACTTTACTCGACGTCCCCAGCAACCGCTTCTGCTTCAACGACGGCTATCACACCGCGCACCATCTCAACCCGCGCAGACACTGGCGCGACCAGCCTTTGCATTTCTTACAGTCCAAGCAAGCTTACGCCGACGGCCGCGCGCTGGTGTTTCATAATATCGATTATTTGATGATGACGTATAAGTTGATCACGAAGGACTATCTGTCTCTTGCCGACTGTCTCGTGCCGATTGGCGAGCAGATTGGAATGTCGAGGAGGGAAATTGCGGATATGCTGAGGACGAAGACGAGGGCTTTTACGGAGGAGGAGATTCGAGAGAAATTTGGTGGGAAATTGAAGTTTGCGAAAAATACTAGGAAATCGCTTCCTTCTTCTTCTTTTTCTTCTTCGTGGCAAGCTGTTCTCGCTCGAATTTCGAGCTTGGTTCCTGCTGCGTGGGGTTTGATGGCTATGGGACCTGCGGGTGTAGAGGCTGAGGGGATTCGTTCCAAAGCGCAGTGATTTCAGCATGGTTCCATAGAGAGAACATCTTCTTCATCTTCATCTTCTTTCATCACAGCGGTCCCAATCCCTAGATTCAGCCCTTTCTCCTCCTCTCCTCGTCAAAATCACATCCAATCCCTCCTGCCTCACGGCCCAAGCATTCAACACCTCCCAATTCTTCTTCGGATCTTTCAACTTCATCTCATACCGCATCACCACCGCAGGAACCATCTTGGACATTTCCAGCATCGCGATATTCCGCCCCAGACAGGTCCTCTTCCCCGCGCCAAATGCGAGGATGTGGTGATCCATATATTTCACTTTGTCCGCGTCGTCGCTGAGCCATCGATCGGGATTCCATTCCTCCGCATCTGCGCCAAAGATGCGTGGGTGGCGGTGCAGAACCCAGGGATTGATGCCGATGATCGTGCCAGGTGGGATGAAGGTTTCGCCGATTTGGAGACCTTGGGCTGGCGTTATACGTTCCAGTGGTAATGCGAGAGCGGGATTGAGGCGGAGCGCTTCTTTGATTACTGCGTTCAAGTACGGTAGCACCTGAACTTCGGACAAGGTTGGTAGAGGAGCTGTTAACTTCCCTTTGTCTTGCGCCTCCTCGAGCTCGTTTTGAAGCTTGGTCAGAGTCGCGGGATGCTTGAGAAGGTAGTAGAAGATGGCTCGTGCAGTGGACGCTATGGTATCGGAGCCGGCGTTGATGTTGATGAAGAGGTAGGCGAGCAGTGCTTGATCTGTGACGATTGCTGGCTGTTCCTCGTGGAGTTGGAGAAAACGGGAGAGGAAGTCGGGCTTGCTTGGCAGCGTACCATTCACGACTTTCTCGTTCAAGTCCGAGTCCTTCAGGCTGGCGTGCGGTGTAGCGCCTTCGTCACCCTTGCCTGCCAGCCTTTCTTGGAGACGACGTTGACCAAAAGCAATGATTGGGTTGACCTTGCCCTTGACAAAGAGCTTTTGGTATAGAGGGTTTTTGTAAATCCAAGTGTCAAGCCAGGGCATCTGACCCAGTACTGAACAGCGATCAAAGTTCGCTCCGATGGAAGCGGCAATGTTCTCGACATCCTCTGCTCGTTCCATGAATCCAAGACGTTTCGACAAAGTCAGCTCGCCAATCACATCAAACGCATACCTGTCACATCAAGTCAGCGGAATTCGTCACTGCCCCGACATTGCATTGCTTCTTCCACCTACCACTGCAGCCAGGTGCCAAGATCGCATGTCTGTCTCGTCTCTGCAAACTTCTCATCCAGTCTGTCCAGAAACACTGCAGTCGTAGAGTCTATCAGTGGCTCGAACTCGACCAGCGTGCTCAGACTGTAGGCGTGTGCGACGGGTCGCTTCATGATAGCATGATGCTGTTCGTCCACCGTGAAGACAAGAGAGGCCGTTCGCTTCCCGTGGACGATGTTCTGCCAGACGGAGTAGAAGTCTGACTTGCTAGCCTTGACTGATACGCCATATATAGTGTTGATGACATCTGGCATGGAAATGCTGAGGCAGTTCGGGCCAATCCGAACGATATGGCCATGTTGCTTGTGCAGCCTGAGGTACGTGTCGTGAGAGTCTCGTCGCCAGACCACGATGAGGCGCCACAAGTCAGTGAATTTGGCGAGCAATGGGCCCGGGATGCTGCGGTGTTGTCGCCACGTGAGGACACAGTGAATAGCAGTGCAGAGGAGGACGATCAGCACGACGGCAGAAGGGGAGAGCAGTGAGTGTACGTGTAGTAGCGAAGACAACATGGCTGCCACGACTGTGCTGTGAACCAGTCCTGCTTGAGAAGTACTACGACGCCATTAATGCCGTCCAGATATGAATATTGACCATACCTCAATGTACGTTAGCTCTGTCAACGTGTTCCGCTCTTGCGGAGCAGCAACCTGCAGCAGTAGTGGTCAACCCATTTTACCATCGAGCAGCTTTTGTGCCTGAGGATGGGCAGAGCGGAAAACGTGATAGAAGAAGAGGCAGATGCGGCAGCGTTCCGCGTCGGCATAATAGACTTCGCGCTAACTGCTCGCTAGCAGGGATCTCGATCGGACTTGCTTCGAACTTTTTTGTCCTTCCACACTGCGGGAGAGAGCTATACCGTTCCATCATACAATGGCTGCCACCACATTCCTATCCGCGCTCGAATCGGCGCCGCACACCTTCCTTCAGCCAACTCTCCCGCTCTATACCGATGCCGTCGCATACCTCAAAAACATCCTCGATCCGCTCGCCGAGGACATCAGCACTGAACAGCAACAACGCCTGAAGGAGTCGCGCAAAAAGCGGAAGAGAGGCGAAGGCGGCGACGAGGCAGTCCTGCGCCTCAAGCAAATCCACACCGATGGCTTCGGTGTCGAGCAGGTCTGGGAACAGGCGAGGAGAGTAATTGATGCCACAACCGATGAGGTCGAGCAGGAGTATGAGAAGCTAGAGGCGCAACGACGACTGCAAGAGAGAGAAGCCGAATTTCAAGATGCGCAATCAGCGCAAGATGACGATGACGAGGCTCTGGGCGAGGAGGGCGTAGACTTTGAAGTCGAGGGCGTCGACGATGGCGATCAGGAGTACCATTCGGACAGCGATGGTGAGGAAGAAGTGGAGGATGAGCTCGACTTGGACGGTGATATGCATGATGACTTTGACGAGATGGCGGAGGACGAAGACACCCCGGAAGACGAACCAGCTGCCGAGTTCGTGGCAGATAAATTTGGTCTAAACGATGGATTCTTCTCGATTGATGAGTTCAACAAGCAGTCCGAGTTCCTGGAGCAGCAAGACGTGAGGGGTGAGGAGGACGTGGGCGAGGACGACGAGGAGATCGATTTCGACGCGGATCCAGGAGCGCAGGCTTCCGCACGCGCGAGTGGCAGCGCCGAAGTGGACGACGAGGAGAGTGAGGACGAAGAAGATGGACCGACCTTCGGCGACCCTGACGCAGAGAGTGAGGACGAAGATGACGACGGCGAAGGTGTGGGAGATATGGACGCGATAGGAGGCATGGGCAACACCAACAGCGTTATGTATGCCGACTTTTTCGCCCCACCTGCACAGAAGAAGCGCAAGAACAAGAAAGGACGACCTAACCCGCACAACTTTCCGGAAGCATCCAATGTTACTGATAGTACAGCTCAAGATGAGTGGGCAGAGCCAGAAGATATGCAACGCACGATGGACGCAGTGCATCGCGACCTGTTCGAAGAATCTGACGAGGAGGGGGAGGAAGAACAGTCCGAGGAACTGGATCCAGCTGACCCTCGTTCTCGTCGGTCAGCTCATGAACGCCGCAAGCTGCAGCTGCAAGAAGAAATTCGCAAACTCGAAGCCGCAAATGTAGCAAAAAGAGACTGGCAATTGTCTGGTGAAGCCCGTGCAGCCGATCGCCCAGTCAATGCTCTCCTCGAAGAAGACCTTGACTTCGAACGAGCCGGGAAACCGGTGCCAGTCATCACAGCCGAAATCAGTGAAGACATTGAAAGTCTGATCAAACGCCGCATCCTCGCCTTCGACTTCCAGGACATACTCAAGCGTCGCCCTGATGATCTTGCAACAGGAAATGGCAAACGTGGCAAGCTCGATTTCGAACTTGACAACACCAAGAGCAAAAAGAGTTTGGCAGAAGAATACGAAGAGGAGTACTCGCGACGTACCGACCCTAATTTCGTGGACGTCAAAGACGAGAAACTCGCCAAAGAGCAAAAGGAGATTGAGGCCTTGTGGAAAGAAGTTTGTGGACAGCTCGACAGTCTGTCATCTTGGAACTTCCGACCCAAAGCTGCAGCTCCGCAAATGGACATTCGCGTGGATGCGCCTGCCATCACGATGGAAGACGCCCGTCCCTCTGCAGGTGGCGAGATTGCGGGTGCAAGTCAATTGGCGCCTCAAGAGATTTACAAGGGTGGCGAGGGAAGCAAGACAGACAAGTCTGAAGTGGTGGGCAAGTCTGGTCTTCCTGCCGGAAGAGAAGAATTGGACAAGGACGAGAGGAAGAGGAGAAGGCGACGTGAGAAGGAGAGAATTCGAAAAGCTACGGGCAATCCTGAGAGCACCACGAGTGGGAAGCCCAAGGAGAGTCGAGCGAAGAAGGAGAAGAAGAGTATGCTGGGGACTCTCCAGAAGGGTGGAGTCAAGGTCATCTCGAAGAAGGGAGTGATGACCGATGTGGAAGGAAATGAGGCACGGAACGAGAGTGGTGGGCAGGGCGCTGGTCGATTTAAATTGTAAAACTGAAATTATTATATTCGACCTGGTGATAGAACTATTGAATCATCAAGCTTGGCTCTGCAACGACGAACTCCATCGACTCTGTTCCCAATACTCAACCTGATTAATGCCACTTAGGTAGGACCTACTCATACCCCGACGTATTTGTCCCTCCAAATAGTACCATGCCTGCTGAATAGAAAGCTCCCGTCTTTTTTGATTCTATCCAGTGCTATATAGTATCTATTCTATCTGCTTCAAAGAAGGTACTTACTATATATAAGGTAGTATACTACTAAATACCTATTACTACGACCACGAGTAAGAGAAAAGAAAACTTGAATTGTGTGTCTTTTGCTTGTTTAAGAAGACATCTGGATGTGGATGTAGGTATCATCTGTTTATCTGAAAAAATCTAAAAACTTGCTCTCTGGGTATCTATCTTGTGAGAACTATCGCTCAGAAGAAGAAAATTGTTGTCGTTAAACTTCTAACAGAACAACTTCTAGTTGATGGCTTTGAGGTTGCGGAATCTTTCCATCGCGCTATTCTTTGGGTGGTTCCTTTTTCATGAGGTATGAGGAGGCTGTGAATAAGACATGCCTCGGACACCGCTCGCAAGCGGAGTATCATTGTGCGCATCGTGAATGCCATGGTGCTCTGTCGGTGGTGGCACGTTCTCTACTCTTTGCTCGCCTTCCATGCCCGCAGCGTCTTCCTTTCGGATACCGCGTGCGCCTGGAGTGAGGTAGAGAGCGTCCGCCGTGACCAAGTCTTCGCCTTCTGGAGGCTCCCACTTGGAGCTCTTTCGGGGCGGCACATGCGTGATGTACATTGTGTCGATTTCCTCGAGACTCCTGCCTTGGTGTTCTTCGAGGAAGAAGTACACGAGTGGGATTGAGAGCGCGCAGCAGGAGGCAAAGATGTAGCCATACTGGTAGTCGATCGCACTCGTGATGAATGGAGAGAAGAATGAGATGAGGAAGTTCCAGATCCAATTCGAAGACGAAGCGAGACCCATGCACATCGTCCTGTACCGGGTGGGATATAGTTCTCCTACCACCACCCAGATGACAGGGCCCCAGGTCATGGCATATCCAGCGATGAAGAGACATGCAAACACAATCATGGCGGCTCCTGCTCCTGGTGTGTTCGTGGGAGTTACTTGGTCGAGCGAGAAGTGGCCGACGGACGAGAATACCATAAAGCACATGAACATCCAAGAAGCTCCCCACATGAGTGCGCCTCGACGACCAGCTTTCTCGATCACATACAGTCCTGGGAAGGTAAAAGCAAAGTTGACAGCACCGAGAATCATGCTGGTAACGTAGCTGTTGCTGAGACCCGTAGCCTTGAAAACGGTTGTGCCATAGTAGAAGAACTGCACGCAAGTCAGTTCGGTGAATTCAAGCGTGCAAGGCACAAGGCGCACAACTTACAAAGTTCGCTCCAGTCAGTTGCTGCAAAGCTTGCATAGCGACTCCTAAAAGCGTACGGTAGGCCA
Source organism: Mycosphaerella sp. Ston1 (assembly GCA_000504405.2). Taxonomy (NCBI): domain Eukaryota; kingdom Fungi; phylum Ascomycota; class Dothideomycetes; order Mycosphaerellales; family Mycosphaerellaceae; genus Mycosphaerella; species Mycosphaerella sp. Ston1. The sequence goes on along the minus strand of AWYF02001210.1, from coordinate 3,334 downwards.
TGCGAGGACCCGTGAAAATCTCATACCACTTGTGCTGGCCGCCTCCAGCAAATTCGGCATCGAACTTTTCCTTGATCTCGCGCATCTCACGCTGGACTTCCCAGTGTCCCGTAGTAACACCGTAAGAGCGAGCGATCGTGGTGCGAGCGCTTTCGATCTTGTTATGGCGATAATCCCATCTCGGGCTCTCCGGAAGGAAGCAGATGCCAATCATCATGAGAACCGGAGGGATGAAACCCACGCCCATCGTGATGCGCCACGAGGACGAGTCGGCATTGGCTTCGGTGCCGTAGTTGATGCAGTAGGCCACGAAGATACCGAGCGTGATGAAGAGCTGGTAGCATCCCACCATGGCGCCTCTGATGTGGCGTGGTGCTGTCTCCGACTGGTACATGGGAGTGAGCACAGATAGACCACCGACTCCGAGCCCAGCTACCCATCTGCCCAATGCTACCTGGTACCATTTGTCTTCTGATGCCATTTGAATGACGACTCCCACGCAGAACATGATGTTCCAGCAGATAATGCATACTTTTCTTCCAAACCGGTCGGCTATTGGTGCTGAGCAGAGCGCGCCAACCATGGTGCCAATGGACAAAAGACCAACAATGGTTCCAGACACCGCATCGCTGAAGCCATAGGTGTCTGGTGAGTCGCCAATGTTGTGAAATCGTCGTAGAAAGTCATCCATCTCAAGAAACCTGCACCATAGTCAGCCATCTGGCAACCACAACAATCGTGCCCACCATCCCCCTCTTCCATCGCATGACATGCTCACCCGCTGATCTGACCTGTGTCATATCCGAAAATAAAACCTCCAATGCTCACAATCGCAGCCAGCGCAAAGGTATATGGTCTGAACAAGTGGACTTTGTCGCCATGAGCAGCTGCCCCATCTCTCTCCAGATCTCCACGACGGTCTTTTTCCACCGACTTCTTGTCTAACCTCTCTGGCGAAGCGGCCCCATCCTGTCGCGGTGTGGTCGCACCACTCTCCGTCTTTTTCGTTCTGCCCAACTTGAATCGATTCATGGCGGGCGCGCAGAGCACAGCACAGTGTAGGATCAAGGCAGGCAAAAAATAAATAAGACAATGAAAGTGAAACTAGTTCTATTCACTACTCCATGGGGATTTTAGGGCGAGGGGGAGGAGGAGGAGACAGCATATACATATGTGAGAGTCTCATCTCGGTGAACCCGACATCGTCCCCCCAGGGGCCGACCAGAGCGAAAGATGCAATTGCTTCGTCATTTGCCATGTGCGCTTCCCACAGCGAGCCGGGCAGCACGTGTGTGTGATGGTACTGGTGGAGTTCTGGTAGTGATGATGCATTCCGACAATGGTGTACAGGTACCCATAGCAACGACGTCAGTAGAGAGCTTTTGGCTCTCGGGATTTCGGCGGTGAGAAAGCCTTGTGAAGGCTTGTGATTGGGCTTGGTATCAATAAGTGTCGAGCGATACGATGGAATCGGATGGATGTTCAAGTGAAGGAAGGATTTGCTGTTTCTGCCGAGAAAACTCCCGTCCCCAGGTCGCGTGTGAGTGTGGTCAAGGCTTTGGAGGGACTGCATTTCGGCAGAAGCAAAAAGAATCAACGTCATTAGAACTAAACAAGGCTCGAGTTCTCGGCCAACATCGAGCTCTCTGGAGTCCGTTGCGGGGATACAGCGGTAACTCTACAGTATTATTGCGGGATCCAAGTGTCCGACGTGTCAACATTCTCTATTCTGCACCATTATCAGATATTATTGTCGTTAGGCCCCGTCTACTTTGTCGTTATTTGTGTCGTTAGTAGGCCTGTTAATAGTTAGTGCTCGCTACCGACATAGTATTAACAGCTGTCTACTTAGCTATCGACAGAATTATATCGTTTCTACGCGCTTACTACCGACAGGCTCGTAAAAGGCTCGTAAACCCCTACTATCGCTATCGCTACCCTTTATTAGGTTAGCGCACGCTCGGACGGGCTCTACTATCGTAAAAGGACCTCGCGAGACGCTTTTTATATACTTTTTGTGCCCTATACGCTATCGATTAAGTCTTCGGAATGCGCCGTAGCCTATAGTTACGTCGTAGTTCCTTATATACGCGTCTTGCTAGCCGTATAGTATTCGAATCGCTTTACTAACCCCCTCCTTTATACCCCTATACCTCCTCTTATCTATAGACCCTACGAATGTTAGTATATTGTTCGGAATCGTCGTCGCTACGGCGCTCGTAGCGGTAACGCTAGTCGTTACTCTAATCGTCGCGGAGCGCTAGTATAGGCCGCCTAGCCGAATTACGACTTAAATAGAGCCTAGGAGGGGTAGGAAGGAGATATTTAAGTGCCTATATAGACTAGAGCGGTACTACTATAAGGTAACGCACCTATAGCAGCCTATACTAAAGGCGTTAGTTAATAAAGTAACAGAGCGCGGCGGCCTAGATAACTATAGAAAAGCGAGGGTTTCTATCGTAGAGCAGGTAGTAATATTCTATAACTTTGTAGCGTATAACCGGAGTATTGCAGACCTTAAACTGCGCTATGTTTATACTAGAAGAACGTTCTAGAGGGTAATTAAGAAGGTCAGCATTATACTCTATCGTATAGCGGAGGACTATATTACCCTGCCGGACGACGAGGCTATTTATCCGGCTCTTAGAGACCCTAAGTTTACTTACTTTAAGGGGGCTCTTAGTGCATTAGATAGTACGTTTATTAATACGAGCGTGCCGGAGGAAAGGTAGTCGGCGTAGCGCTATCGCAAGAACTTTATAGCGCAGAACATACTAGCTGTATATAACTTTAGTTATAGCTTTATATACGCGCTTATCGGTTACGAGGGCTCTACTAATAATAGTACCGTCGTAAATAGAGTATTTAAGGTCGGTAGATTGCGAGTGCCTAAAGGACGTTATTATCTCGCGGACGGTAGCTACTCGCTAAAGGATAGACGATTGCTAGTGCCGTACTAGCGGACAAGATATTACCTACGTAAGCAGGCGGCCGCGAACGCGAGGCTAGAGACAAAAGAAGAGCTCTTTAATCTTCGCTACGCGCAGCTTCGGAACTGTATTAAACGTATATTTGGCATCGTTAAGAAGCGCTTCGAATACGTCCGTTATAGCCCTCGTAAGGGTAGGCTAATACTAGATTAGAAGCGTATTCTTATAGCTTGTTTTGTCCTTTATAACTTTATCCTTGCTTATAGTAAGCAGCCGCTTTCGTCGGAGCCGTAGCTTATCGAGAAGGACGGTTTTATCGGTAATAGCGACGTAAGCGGCATTACGCGCGTAGCGTCGTTAAGCGTCGATAAGGAGGACGAGGGTATAGTAGAGTTTCGAGATAA
>KZ105176.1:0-23919 GCA_000504405.2 Mycosphaerella sp. Ston1 | reverse complement strand
AGGTATAATTAATATAGACTAATTCTTAACGAGTTAGGTTTATTACTATTAATTTGAACCTGAAGGAGGTATGTTTAGAACTGCCGATTAATTACCTATATAGGTAGGCCTGCCTACCCCTCTTAATTCTTTGTCTTCGTAAACCTTCTACGAGGCTACAAAGGCCTCCTTTAATTCTATATAGATTGGCTATACCCCCTACTACCTATATAGATTAAGCGACTCGTTATACCTTATTGATTTCACCTGTTTCTACACTATAATCAATCCATGCTTCAAACCAGTCCTCCGCTTACTCAGCACCGCACGTGATATTTGGAACAGAGACGGACTACTACTTCTGGATATACCCGATTGGGGATCCCGCTCTCCACCTTTCCCCTCACTCTCTCTGCATCAACTTGCTCCTCTCCTCCTCTCCCCTCGAGACATGCAACATCCGATAATGCGTGGCGAGCTCGAGGCGGGGTCTTGTCTGCCATATGACGGCGCTCCGCTGCAGCTACCCATACACCAGCTACAGTGGGCGAGCTTCTACTGAGGTCAGGTACATGTACATGTAGTTATCGTGATGTTCTGCTGTTGTGTGCTGTCTTGGTCGATACCTATCTCATACACGTACTCTGCTCGAATTCAGTACATGTAGTGGGCGACCATGAGCACCAAAAAGCACTTCTTCTCGCATACCACCGGTCTTGTCGTTCAGGGCTTAGACTCGCTGGTTGCCCGTAACAGCCACCTCGCCCTCGATGCGCCGAACAAGGTCGTCTACTCGCAAACGCATCCGCCGAGTCTGGTCAGCGTCATTTCTGGAGGAGGCAGTGGACACGAGCCAGCATGGAGTGGCTATGTAGGAGACGGCATGCTCGCGGCTGCAGTCAATGGCGAGGTATTTGCCAGCCCTTCAACTAAGCAGGTCATGGCCGCTATATCGCATGTGCCTTCCGACGCTGGCATCATTCTGTGCATTACCAACTACACGGGTGATAACCTACACTTTGGTCTGGCAAGAGAAAAAGCTGTTGGTATGGGCTACAGGATCGGTTTGCTCCGCATGACTGACGACGTTACCCTGGGTAAGTTCTATCGGACCTAGTCGTGTAGATATACTCGAGACATCTGCTTACGTTCAGATGATCACACCTAGGCAGAAAGCAGACGGAGAACCTAGGTCGGCGGGGGCTGGCGGCGAATATGTTCGTGCTAAAGCTCTGTGGAAGTGCTTCCCAGGCTGGGTACAGCTTCGAGAAGATCATGGACCTTGGCTATGCTGTGAATGCTAATGCTGTCACTGTCGGCTCATCGCTAGATCATTGCCACATCCCAGGGCGCGAGCATCATCGAGAAATACCCGACGATGTGGTTGTTCTTGGAATGGTACGTATAGAATTGGCAATCTGAGTCTTCGCAGACTTGAATCGATCTATGCTCACCCGCTTAGGGCATCCACAACGAGCCAGGTTTGCACGAGATATCACCTATACCAGAAGCGGAGGAGCTGATATCGGACATGCTTAAGTACTGCCTCGACTCGTCCGATAAGGATAGAGCCTTTGTGGACTTCAGACCTGAAGACGTCGTTCTCCTACTAATCAACAACTTCGGAGGTGAGATCTGATGTTTGGTGTCTGCTGTAGCTTTACATCAAGCGACTTGAGAAGCTTCTGACTCAAGAGCTGACGCGTAGCCCTCAGGAGTGTCCAACTTTGAGCTCGAAGCGTTGACTACGGTAACACGCAAAGTCCTCCAAGAGAAGTGGAGTATTTCTCCTGCTCGAGTTTACGTACAGCCTTTCGAGACTTCGCTAAACGCCCCCGGCTGGTCCATTAGTCTACTCAATGTATCCGGAATTGAGAGGAATACCAATACATCCATTCAGACTCTTCTCCACCTTTTGGACATGGAGACTCAAGCACCAGCTTGGCCCAAAAACGGCTATCGCGACGTTGTCAAGGTGAAGGAGAAGGCAAAGCTTGCCGAGGCGGCTACAGAAGAACAACAGATGAACAAAGGGCCTCGTGTCGATCCGATCGTGCTGGAACGTGCTTTGCGGGCCGCGTGCGATGCTGCTATCAGTGCCGAGCCTGACATTACCAAGTGGGATATAGAGATGGGCGATGGAGACTGTGGTGAAGCCGTCGTAGGCATGTGTCAAGGAGTTCTGCGTAGGCTCGACGCCGGTCTGGCGAAAGAAGGCAGTATCTTCTACATCCTTGACCAAGTAGGCGAGGCAGTGGAGGAAATCGGCGGTACTCTGGGGGCTATCATCAGCATCATGCTCGCTTCTTTCACGAGCAGTCTCCGTCAGGCATACGCGAAGGAGCCAGGCGGTTTCACAATGGACGCAAAAAGTGCTAGCCAAGCCGCAGGCGTTGCTCTGAAGAACCTCCAATCGTACACAAGCGCCAGACAAGGAGGCAGAACGGTCATGGACACCCTGATTCCATTCTGCGAGTCTTTTGAAAAGGACGCTGATATTCAGAAAGCTGTCGAAGCGGCAGAAGCGGGTGCGGACAGCACAGCTGGGATGAAAGCCAAATATGGCCGCGGTACGTTATCCCCTACGCCAGAGTACATATATAGTCATGACCAAACTGATCACAAACATGTAGCAACGTACGTTGGTGGATCAGCGGATAACCAACGAGAAACACCGCCTGATCCTGGGGCAAAAGCGGCGTCGATTTTCCTCCGTGGAATGCTGAGTGGACTGCAATAGAACCAGTGATTCACTCACTCACTGCATCCTGTCTGTAGCACACATAGAAGTGATAAGATGGCTCGCCTGATGCCTGTAAGGGAAATGCTTCGTCTGCACCAAGAAAGAAGTTCTTCCTGGGAATAATCCCTTCAGTAGCGATCTCGGCTCATATAGTTCTAATGCGGGGACCTTGGGACTAACCCCGCCAAACCCGCGTCCACATTATTACATGTACATGTACTGTAGTTCTACAGTAGCACCAGATGACGCACGAGCGCAATGCGGGGGAGCAGTATGTTCACTTGTTAACCTAAGGGTATGTAAGGTAGATACCACAGTACCTTATTCGTACTGTCTAACTATACCAGACTCTAATGAATTTCACAAGAGGAAGGCGGAGAAGATTGCAACCTCGCACTATACTACAGCACACAAACACACACCCACACATTTCGAAACGATGCCCGGCCGTCTGGAAGGAAAAGTCGCCATCGTGACAGGTGCAGGAGGAGGATTCGGCAAAGGAATTGCGCAGAAATTCATCGAAGAAGGTGCCCAAGTCATCATTGCGGACTTTGTGGAAGACATGGGACAAAAGACAGCAGATGAGTTGAAGTGCGACTTTCATCGGACAGATGTGACCAGTAAGGCAGACTGGGAGGCACTTCGCGATTTCTGCGACAAGAAGTATGGAAAGATCAACTGTGTTATCAATAATGCTGGATGTAAGACGCCCCGTTGGATACAGAGAGTAGTACATGGAGTTGGATTTCCCGGAGATGCTTGCTGACTTTGTGAATTTCTGCTGAAAGGGACTTACAGGAACAAGGTCAGTGCAATAATCATCGTTCGAGCGATGTTGACAAGGAGAAGTAGGAGGAAACTGACTTTGGCTCTGCAATAGTTGACGAACGAGGTTACCGATGAGGAGTTTGACAAAGTGTTTGCCGTCAACGTCAAGGCCATATTCCACTCGACGAGTGTGCTCGTTCCGTATATGCAAAAGCAGGGCACTGGTGGCTCGTTCGTGACCACTGCTTCCACGGCTGGTATCAGACCTCGCGGGGGCCTCACCTGGTATAACGCATCTAAAGCCGCAGTCATCAACGCCTCCAAGAGTATGGCAGTCGAGTATGCCAAGGACAACATTCGCTTCAACACAGTGTGTCCCGTCGTCGGCCTCGGGACTGGACTGTAAGTGGTGCAGAGAAAAAGTGACAATGTCATAAAATATGCAATGAACGACAGGCTAATTGCTGAATACCTTATTGCCGATGTAGGACCGACTCTTTCTTGGGCAAGCCAGAGAACCAATCCACATTCATGGCAACTATTCCGCTCGGCCGTGGCTCGACGCCTCGTGATGTGGCGAATACCTGTGCGTTCCTTGTCAGCGACGAGGCGGACTTTCTGACGGGAATCGACGTTCCAGTTGATGGAGGCCGATGTGTCTGAGTGTTTATGATGTATCTACCTACCTTACCTACCTGATGTAGGGTGGAATTTCAGCACAAGTACAGCTACATGTATGGTGGCGGTAGAAATATCTGCACAAATATGCTCCATGCCCAGCCCGTGCGCAGAGTGAGGATTGAATGCTGAGTTATATGGTGTTATTCCACGTGCTCCATGTGCTGCCACGATAGGTATTGTTGTAGTTCAGACTGGTACGGTCGGGACAGTATATAAAAGGACGTTGGTACATGTATGTCGAATAATAGGTGACCTCATCAGTGCATCTCTAACCTGTAGAACTAACCTCACCAGCCCGAGTGCGCCACACCATCGCCCAACAAAGTCGACGTACAAGTGCAGATGAAATGGCTGCGAACAAGCTCGAGACGTGGGCACTGCCGCGGCTGCAGCAGCTGCTGCCCCTGGACGAGGAGTCGCTGAAGCAAGTCATCACATATGCAGACTCGCTGTCAGGAGAGAGCGCGGCGGAGCATCTCAAGAATCTGCTTGGCGACGATGCGAAGAGTTTGGACTTCATCTCTGCCTTCAACCTCGTCCGCCGACAGCAGCAGCAGCAGCAGCAGACACCACCGTCGACAAGCACAAGTGCTGCCGTCCCACCCAGACTGCACGCCAAACCCAAGAAGAAGGCCAACATCCATGCGTTGCCGCCGCGTCAGGTCGAAGGCCATGGCAATACTACCGGTGCTTACCAAAAACGCTCCGAAGAGGACTACCTCGCTCGACCCTCGCGGCAGCGACACAAGGACCAGGTCGCTGATAATCTAGCTCTACGACAACCGCAGGTAGACGCCACCCAGCTGCCGTTGATTACAGACAGCGCGAAGCTCACCACCGCGCCAATCACCGCGAAACCGCCCCCGTCAGCTTCTGGTCCTCTCATATCAGACTCGCTTTCATCGAGGAAGAATGCGACGAAAGGAGCCGTGGCATCCTCGCGCACGTCGTCCCCAGCTCCCAAGACCAAGGTCAACATATCTGGCGGGACTGCTATGCATGGTGCATCGACGGCTTTATCAGACCTGGACTCTGCCATCCGCAGTCTAGAAGTGCAGACTAACCCATCACTGACACCAAGCGCTGACGACGACTTACGACGAAAGTGCAATTGTATGGCGACACGACACCCGCTGCTGGACATGGCACCCAACTGCTTGAATTGTGGCAAGATTATCTGTGTCAAGGAGGGCTTGGCACCTTGCACCTTTTGCAAATCACCATTGTTGGACCAGGACGACGTGTTGCGAGTGTTGCGAGTGTTGAAAGATGAGCGTGAGTCAAGCCCGTGCATATGATGCATCACATTCTCGCTGTTCTAACATATACTTCCTTGATCAGGTGGCGAAGAGCGTATGAAGTCCAATAATGCTGCGCACAAGAAAGCTGATGTGGCGCACGGCAAGGTCAGTCTACGCATTGGACAATTTCGAGCCTTGTTTTACTGACAGGAGAGTGTTTTAGGCTCGCGCCTATACTGGTCGCGATTTCCTGGCACAGGCATCATCTGCGCGGTCATCTCCACTATCGTCTGCGCCAGCGACTCCAGCTGGCTCAGATGATGAAGCTAGTGCAAAAGCAAAGGCACATCGAGACAGACTTCTGGGATTTCAGGCGAATAATGCTCGGCGAACAGTCGTCCACGACGAAGCTGCCGACTTTGACATACCTTCCGCCGGCACAAACATGTGGGCAAGTCCTCAGGAGCGGGCACAGCAGCTCAAGAAGCAGCAAAGACTCCTACGTGAAATGACTTGGGATGCCAGACCAGAGTATGAAAAGAGGCAAGTTGTGGCGAGCATCGACCTAAAGGCCGGAAAGGTTGTGAGACGCATGGCCGAGATTCCCAGACCTGATTTCACAGAACCCCATGACGCAGATGATCAGGATGACTTCGTCCCCCCCGTCAATGCTTCTGCTGGCGGTGGCGCTTTCAGCAACAACCCATTAGCAGCAGGTTTGATTCGTCCGACTGCAAGAGCAGAAGACAGCAGCAAGGATAACTCGTCCAAAGATCCCACCAAGAAGCGCGTTACATGGCGCAGAGTACAAATGGATCAGGACCAGGGTGATAACGAACAATGGATCCTAGACGGCGGCGTCTATGGCTCGCAAAAACACCCTGATGTTGCTCTCGGCGAGGAAGAGCATGCTTATGGATGAGTTGAGGTTTCCACCCCCAAAAAAAACTTGCCCTCGAGACCACTGTATAATAATTTTGATAAGAACATATATATGTTACATGACTATGACTACATGCACTTCGATCTTAGGTCCACACTGGTATTAACATCAGCATAACTTTCATATAATGTAGTGAGTGTATAGTCCAAAGTCACGAATTTTTCCAATTCTACACTTAAGTACTCTCTCTCTCTCTCTCTCAACCTAAAAGGCAAGTAAGTGCTTTTAAAACAAAAAACTGATCAATGAAAACAATGAACAGAAAACATGATTTTTGCTTATTTTTTACTCTTTTTTTTTCTAGAACGAGAGGAAAAAAAACCAACGTGCAAGGCGAAGAATAAGAATATATGCAAGGCAAGGTAGCGACGATCGTTGGGACAATTAATTTGAAAAAAGCAGTTGCCCATGACTCAAAAATAATGCATGCATGCGTGTGGATTTCTTCAATCGTCTTCTTCGTTGGTACTTTCTTCTCTCTCTCGCCCTCTCTCTTTCTCTCTCTCTCCCCTGCTGTCTCTCACCTCGCTTTGCTCTCTCCTTCTGTCTCTCACCTCGCTTTGCTCTCTCGCCCTTCAACAGTCGTGGGAAGCTCAGCCTCACTCACTCACTCACTCACTTCAACTCCTGCGCCATGTCCCAAGCGGGCGCAAGAGTGGCATCTCCTCCAACAGGACTCGTGGAATTCTGGTCATAATATTCCGTCATCGGCAGACCTGACATATCCCCTGTAGTCAAGTCACCAAGCGCGTCGTCGAAGTGGCTGTCTCCAGCAGCACCAGCACCAGCACCAGCACCAGCACCAGCGCCACCAGGAACAGCGGGTTCCAATTGAAAGGGTTGTAAAGTGGGGTCGACGACATCTTGGTGTTGCGTGAGGTACTGGGCGTGCTCATACTGCTGGGAGCCAGGCTGAGGAGTGGCTGATGTGGAGGCCATGTGGTATGGTTGATGCTGCTGATACTGATTTTGGTAAGAAGCATAGACGGCTGGGCCACCACCATACACGCTATTGCTATACTGCTGAGGTGTGCTGGTTCTCGAGCTACCGAACAGGTCTTCAGGACCCGAACCACCTGGTAGGCCGAGACTTCCCATGGTGGATTGTTGGCCGTGAAGCGACGCTGGTGTGGGTACACGAGGTGCGGCAGGCATCTCCTGATACATGTATGGATTCTGTGCATACTGCTGCTGCTGAGGCGTGGCCTGGATCCAAGTATGGGTCTGCGGATTGTATGGTTGTCCAGTCTGCGGGTCGTAGGCGACGTTCGATGGAAGAGGCCGTCCCGGATTGGCATACTGGAAGTGCGATTGCTCATAGCCACTGACCTGTTGCTGGCCATAGTAGGGATGCGACTCGAATCCATTGTTGCTGGGCAAGTAGGTCATATCGCGGCCTTGCCGTCTCTGTCGAACCTGGCGACCACCACGATACTCTCCATCTGGATCTCGTTCATCAAGATCACTTGCATCTTCCTCGTCCTCGGTGAGTTCTCCCTTGCGGCGCTTGTTGGACGCCTTGCTTGGTGAGAACTTGTACTTCGGATGCGCCTCTTGATGATGCTGACGCTCAAGCTTGGCCCATTCATCGAATTGGTTCCGGATTTCATCTGATTCCATGGGCCATGACTCGCCAGCCATGGCAGACACGATCTGATGGTTCTGTTGTTCGCCATACTTCTTAGTTCGGTCTGCATATGCTGACCTATACAGCATGAACGAGTTCATCGGACGCTTGATGTATCCCTTGTTCTTCGCGACCTCCTGAAGTCGTACTTCTGTAGAACGGTTCACTAATGCTTCAATGTCTTTTACAGGCACAGGTGAATCCTTGGTCAGAACAGATAATGGAGCCGTGAGTGGTGGCCCCTTATGCTTATCGGACTTGGCTTTCTTGTCTTTCTTGCGGGGAGCAGGAGACTTGGATACTCTGGACTTGCCACTGCTGAATGGCGAGTCTGTTCTCGTCCGGGCAGATCGACCGCTTCGAGTGCGAACGCCATCACTGGCAGTAGTGGATCGAGGTGTTGGCGCGTTGTGTATGTAGGCGTGTTCGCTGGAGTAGCTACCATCGAAAGCATCCTGCTATACAGTGGTCAGTGAGTGTCAAGTTGAGTGACCGATATTAGGCGATGGCTCACATAGACGCCGGAGCCGTTGTGATCTTCATGGTAGTCTGGGAAGTGTTCTATGGCCTGCTGGTGGTATGGCCCACTTTCCGCGTTGTATCTGCCGACCTGGTTCATGAGATCCGCATCGACCTGATCGTGAGACGGACCCGGGTGCATCATGGCAGCGGTTGTCATTCTTGAAGCGGATCGTGGCGGCTCGACCCTGAGACCTGAGAATGAGGGACTCTCGGGAATCGAATAGACCAGTGTCTGTCAGGGAAACGGTCAAAGATCGTCTGCATGTCTTGTAAGCAAGGATTGCCATTGCCATGGTTGCTCCCAATTAATTTGTCTTGCACGCACGCGTGCATCGTGCATGAGCAGTTCATGGAAGCGTTCAGAAGGGATTGCCTACCTTGTGCGACCAGCCGCTGTAGTATGCACTTTGTTCTGCAAGATACCGGCAGCCGGACCGATTGTTGCCTTGGCTCAGATTCGTGATGAGCACTCGCCTTGTTGTTGTTGTTCTTTGCTGCAATGCGGGCGAGACTGGTTGATTGTGTGCGTCTTTGCTGCCGTCGTCGTGGTGGTCGTTGTTGTCGTCGTTGTCTGAAGGTGGGCTTTGTCTCGGAAGTGGCCAAAGGGGAGTGGCGAGCAAGCAGAGACGGACAGAATACCAGGCAAAAAGTCACACAAGATTCTTTGTGCAAGTAGAGCGGCCGAGTACTTGTAGCAAAGGATGTTCTGATGATGATTGAGTTGGAGCCTTTCCAATTCCTCTCTGCTGAAGGCGGCCGATGTGCACCGCATCCGTGGTGGTCTTGGACCCAGGCGCGCAAGAGATACTCAGATGGCCGCTTTCGGAAATCGAGCTTGCGCGACCACTTCGCTGCGATGAGCATAATAGCGTGCCAATCAATGCCCGGAGGAGATTCAGGGAGTCGTCGCTGCTCGCAGAGCTCGAGAGGAGGAAGCATGAGAGAAGGCCGTCAGAAGTCCATAATCTCCCAAAGGGTCATTTACGCTCGCGCAGCTTGGAAGCACCACGGTCCACGCCACAAGCTGCTGTGTGGGACTGAAGCAAGCCAGAATCTAGCACGCTCGCTGCGTTGCTACGAAGGTCCTCAGCAAGTACATGTAGGCTATAACATGTGCCTATAGTGGTGCCCACTAGTTCGCAGTGGATCATTGACGTGCAGCAGCGGGCATGTGTCGACGTGCAGGGATGAATGGTAGCGTGCTGGCTCGAGCATCGCCGCAAGCTGGTAGACTGGAGCTGCTCACATTTCGTGCAAAGTCCGTGTTTGTTACACATGGTGCTCGAACCACATTCCTTACGCTTAGTACTGTCCGCTTCTGAAACCGTGGACGACTAGGCCAATAGCGATTTTACAGAAGCCGTCCCCAGACCCACCTTCAAACACAGAACCACATGCGGTCTGGTGATTGCGAGTACCTGCGCACCATCTGCGAACGCAAGCGTGTGCCTGGCCTACCCGTCGGCTGCCTGCATGTTCGACCCCACGACTGGGTGGTAGGGCGTTTGAGCCTTGCACACGCACTGACGCATCGGTCGGCATCAATCGAACCAATAGCCTCGCCGGACTCCTCGCTGGAGCGGTGATGGGCACGTGCAGTTTCAGGTGCTGAAATGGACGGGGTGTATCTCAGCGCCTGAGAACAGCACGGTGCAGCAACCACAGCCGGATGGGTCCACACGGGGGTGTGCAGTCATACGCGCCATACCCGTCGCAGCTGTGCTATGGGCAAAGGCGGCTTGCAGCGAGCATCGAGCTTGATACATGGTGTGGTTGTACAGGGCTTGACGCATGAGATCTAGCGTGCATTCCGGCTGGCACACAGCAACATGCTTCGGCACCAGCCGAGCTTCTCTGCTCGCAAAGAGGCTGAGTGAGTGGTGTGGTCTGGCCACTAGGACTGCGGTACAGAATGCCGAAGTGCACGAATACTCCCTCCCCCCTCACGCTTGTTGACGGATCAGCCTGCTGGTGTGCAACTCGTGCCGCGCTGGGCGCGTCTGCAGGTACAGCTCACATTCACGTGGGAATTCTGGCTGCAGCATCAGCATTGATACGCTTCGGAAGAGCGTGTTCATCCCACAGTTCGGTGCGCGCATGACCCGTGCGAATAGAATTGTGGTCGTTGCCGCTGGTCATGAAATCTGATCGTATAGAAATAAGCAAGGCTTGTAGTGAGCGTTCCTGCGACATGATTGGATGCCACCCGTTGAATTTCTCGCTGCTGTGGCCCAACCCGAGACCCGCACCCTTCCGGTTAATGTCCGATGGTGATGTACAAGGAGTGGTATACGATCTACTTTCGTCTTCGCGGGCATCAGGACGGACAGCTGCACTGACACACGCCCCTCCCGCACTTTTCGTCAGTGTAATCACATGTGTACTGCTGAGGCTGATAGTACCTCCGCTAGGGTGTCCAGTTGTACTAACCTCTGGTTGAAGAGAAAGCTTGAGACCCTTTCGGCGGCGCCTTTTAGGAAAAGCTCCGATGGTCAGCAAGGCATGCCTATCTCCCAGTCGTTTCCTGGTATCTTCCCCGCGTAGCGATACCAGAGTCTGGCTCGCAAGGAGCGATATAGCAAGGCCAATGCTGCATTGCATGTAGATCGGGCCCGAAATCGATTCGTACCAAAGTTCGACTCATGGTGATGATAGTTGGCTGGCGATTTCGCATGCTTTGTTTGATTGGAGCAAGTACGTTGTCTGTTTTCTGGAATAGTGTAGTGTGTTTATGCATTCGGGCCAATGGTCATGCAAAGCACGAAAATCCACTCAGGAAGTCGCCGGTGAATAGCACTCGGGCACACGGTCGAGATCGTGATAGCATTACTTCGGCGTGCCGAAAGACAAAGCGTCCACGTGAGACAGCTAGAAGACATGGCTTTTCAAGCACCTTGCATTTGCTCATCTTCATCCTCGCCATCGTCGCCGATGCCCTCCCATTCTGACTCCTCATCCCCTCCTTCAGCCTGCTCGTCGGCCGGACCCAATACCGTGTTGAGCTCCTCCACAAGCTCTCGCGCGTGATCGAAGAGTCTGTGGTCCTCGTATTCCTGCTGCTGGTAGAGCTTGAGACTGGTCGTAAGCCATCGACGACTGCCTTTCATCGCCCGTGTATTCTGCTCCTGGTTCGTCACTGGAGCACCTGTGTCCATTGAATCCCCATGCCGGGCATCGGCAATGATTCTGTGAGGCTCGGCGAGCAGATATTGGCACCAGCCTCCCAGGTACCATGCTTCCACACTCTGGTCATCTTCCTGAACGAGCCGATGCAACACTTCCATCGCCTCAATCTTCAGGTCGGCCTCCATAAGCAGGCGTGCAAGTGACACCTTGGTTGGAAAATCAGGCACAGCAGGATCCTCTGGCTCCAGATCGAGCCATATAGCTAGCGAGCGTCGCAAGGCCGATTGGGCGTCATCTCGCCGATCTTGCGACAATCTGACGGACGCTAGAGTCTGCAAGACCTCAGCACTCGTGTCATCCTCGACTGACATGGCCTCAGTGATCAGGTTTTCACAGCGTGCTTCCGCGTCGTCCTCCCAGGACAAGTCCGTCATGTACACCTCGACGATGCCGCAGAGAGCGTTAGCTAGCTTCCGCTTCTTCTCGACGCGCAGGAGCAACAAAGACTCGTCGTCGATACCTGGCGGAAGTCCAGTGCCACTCTCGAGCGCGGCAATTTCATAGTGCAGAGCTTGGGCGCCCTTTTCAAACCAGTGCACACTCTGCTTGCCACCTTCCTCGCACAACTGCGCAAGCCAGAGGAACTTGTCGGCGCCGCCACCGAGAGTCTCTGGCACCTTGCCGTCAGGATCGAGTAGTACAGCCTGCTCGAAGTAGCGCCAGGCCGAATCTACAGCTCCCAGCTCGATGGAGATGTCGCCCAGCAGCGTGGCTGCAGGCAGCTTGTCGGTGACGGAGCCGTTCTTGACGTGGGACCAGAGCTTTTTGGCTGCGACAAGTGCTTCTGCGGGCTGCGACTGTTCGACCAACTCGAGGGCTGACGCGTAGAGCTGCTCGGGCGACGCTTCTTGTTGTTGGGACGCCATGACGGGGGACCTTTGCTTCTGCGTGTGCTTCTGCGGGTGAGCGCGCGCTGCCTTCTTGGCCATAACAGGGGAGAAGTGCGTCGGCAGGTCTTGCTGGATTTGGTATTATTGCACCATAACAGGTCGTGGGCCTCGTGGCGGTGGTGGTGGTGAAAAATAACACCCTGCAGCCCGAGAAAGCTTGTTTTCAACCGCCGAAGCGCCCGACACGCGAACCTGTGGAGGTCGAACTACATACCTTACCTAGACGATGACATCTCTTTCTCTCTCTCTTTCTCCCTTTCTTCGTCCGTGAAATATCGAATACGGAAGATGGGTCGAGAAGAACAGCAGGAAGAGCGGGAGGTGTTGGATTCCATCTTTCCGGACGAAATCCAGGACATCTCCGAGACCGAGTTCCGCATCACCATCGTCCTCGACACGCCGGAGCAGCGCGCGGACTCCAGCGCCGCCGCCGCCGCCGCCGACGACAGCGAGGACGAGAGTGGCCCGGAGCCGGTGCGCATTATCCTCAATGTACGCTACCCCGAAAAGTACCCCGATGTGGCGCCCGTGCTCGACATCACGCAGCCACCCAATGCGCCCAAATATGAGCACCTCGACATCCAGGAGGACAAGCCGCGGCTGCTGGATGCGCTGCAGCCGGATATTGAAGCGTCACTCGGCATGCAGATGATCTTTACTATTCAGGCCACGCTGAAGGAGGCCGCTGAGCAGCTCATCAACGACCGCTATGCTGCCATCATTGCGGTGCGCGACGCCGAACGGGCGCGTGCCGAGGAGGAGGAGAACAAGCGCTTCGAGGGCGAGAAGGTCACGCGCGAGAGCTTCCTGGCCTGGCGCGATAAGTTTCGCAAGGAGATGGCCGAAGAGGCCGAGCGGAAACGCCTGGAGCAGGAAGCAGAGGAAAAGAAGAAGCGTGGTGGCAAGGACCAGAAGGATCTCTTGACTGGAAGGCAGTTGTGGGAGCAAGGCTTGGCTGGCAAGACTGTCGATGACGAGGACGAAGGTGAGGATGCCATCACAGAAGGCATGAGAGACGTGAAGGTAGGCGGATGAAGAGACTATGCAATCTGGCCAGGTTGTCACGAGCGATTGTCTATGAACAAGCCGCGCACCCTGTAGCCCAGCATTCCTGTCAGATCAGCCTGTCAGATGAACGCTGGAAGGTGGAACAAGCTTCCCACACTTGTCGACGTCAATACGCGAATGCACCGCACCAAGCCAGTGGTCGGCGCCAATCACTTACTTGGTAGATGGTGGCCCAAAACGGGCTGTACAAGTATGCTACGGCTCGAGCACCCCCTGATGCACTGATGCTGTGCCACCACGAGCGACTTAGCTAAATTTTCGACACGAGTTGGTCTGACGACCAGTCTCAGCGATCTAAGCATCGTCTCGTGGCAGTCCCTAGAAATCAAGAGAGGGCAGGGTCAGCAAAGGGCTATAGCAAAGCCCAAGAGCCTCCCAGAGACATACCATATTCCAACCTCTCGTATCTCTATACGGCTCATCTTTCTTTGGCCCAGAATTATAGTCTTCCTCCTTCCTCTTCTCTGGGCCCCACAGACTGCCTTCCTGTTTTGCCACATCATTCGCAAAACCCGGATCCCATTTGTGCGTATCGTTCGCACTACCACCCTCCCATCCACCAGCTGCCCAATCTTGCAAGCCTCCGATCCAGCTGCCCAGCTTTTGCATCACAGTCGCTCCCTTTCGACTTTTAGCAATGAACAGTCTCCGATATACTGTACCCGAACTAAGCTCCATACGAGCAGGCTGCTTGAGAGCCACAATGTCAAAATCTTCAAACCCTGCTGCTGTATACATATCTCTCATCTGCTCCCCAGTGAAGCCATTGCGTTTGATCGTGTGCGCCATGTCAGGAGACGAACCGTGATTTGCGCCGCCAGAGTCGTTATGACCTTTCTCAAAAGGTAAAAAGTCGATAATAATCAAAACTCCCGTCTGAGCTTTCAGTCTCGCCGCAAGTTGTTTGACAGCGAGCTCCGGATCTTCAAAATGGTGGAATCCCAACCCCACCGCTACAACGTCAAACTCATACCACTCACTGCTATTCAATGCAGGATCAACATTCGGAACCAGCAGATTTCCCACCATAGCATGAGCTTGCTCTGCAGTGAGACCGGACGAAGTGGCGGCTTCGTTGTACTGCTGGACCATCTTCTCGGAAATGTCGAGCGCTCGGGTATGCGTGACGTAAGGACCCAGTGCCATAGTGATTGCACCAGTACCACAGGCGTAGTCGAGCAATCGCACATTCCGTCGACCTGGTGGCTCGTTGGGAGAGACCCATTCGGCACCAATCCACTCGATTCGGGCTTGGAGCGCTGTTGCTACTTGAGACTTGAGCTCGTGCTGCCATGGCTTGGTGTTGTAGGTGGCGGAGAGCTCGCTTTTCTCTATTAGTGCCAAACACGCTATACATCTCATGATGTGGGAGACGTACTCGAATGCCTTTCTATTTGCTTCAGTGAATGCTGACATTGTGCAGGTTGGCTTGTCCTCGTGGCGCTTCAGAATCGACGGGAAATAGGGTTGGGCTCGAAACTGCTGTATGTTTCATAGGATAATTAATTACATGTAGTACGTCCAGGACAATGATGGAGAATTGTATCGGAATGTCCACATTTCGAAAGTGTTCGAACGAGCCCATGGATGGAGCAAAGGAAGTGGGAAGTGGAAAGTGGGGCAATACACCAAGCCGACGGAAATGACAGCACGTATGTCAGAAAGTGAATACCTTCTATTATGACCAGTATACATATTGGCTGACTAGAAAAGCCTTCGACTCTTCTAGTAGACACCAGGCAATATTCTCCATCGGACAATCTGGCAGTACTTCTCCCAGTCGTCGCCATACTTGCGTCTACACTTTGCTTCGTCGCGCATCTCACGATGGACGAGCAGAATGGCAAAGTATAACATGTAGAAGTAGGTGATGGGCATTCCGGCGCCTTTCATGCCATCTGTACTCACTATGCGCGAACCTTCAAACAGAATGGTTGGCGTGAGTTTGTAGCCTGCGGCCAGTGTCGGCAGGCAATAAGACCAACTCATTAGCCAGTCACCCAAGTAGTTGATATGTCTGGCAGTCCCCCACCAGCCAGTCGTGAGCAGTCGGGAGCCAGTCGATGTCTCAATGTACTTCAGGTGTGCAACCTTTGGGTCATTCGGGTTTGTTCGAAAGACGTTCTTCTCATTGTTGGTGGCACGGAAGATGTAGTAACCCGTCGCTTGGATAGCAAGGATGACGGCCACCCACATTGGCCCAAGGACAACGGGATGCACGCTTAGATATTTGGCTTGGATGGAGTAGATGAATGGCACCCATACCAAATCGCCAAAGGACAGCATGAATCCGAAGCCATCGGTGGTCAGATCCATTGTGGTCAGGATGGCCGGCTCCATGTAGAGAGCATCGAGAACGTACACGGCCTGTGAAACAATCACAATGACTGCAAAGTCGTCAGCGAGGGTAGTGTCCACGACCAAGGAGAGTCGCTGACTTACGCATAGAGTCAGTGATGTATCCGTAGCTCTTGTACTGCTTGGCCGCGAATGCCAAATCCAACAAGATCCAGCCAATCATGCCGGGTCGCAGCTCCATGAAGCTCTTGATATCAATTTCGCCTACAAAGGGAATTGTCACGCGAGGGTTGAGCTCGCGACCAATGTACCAATCGTATAACATGTTCCCGCTATGGCCACCAGCGGCCAGCTCGCGCTGCTCCTTATTCCCGGCCTTCACTTCAAATGACTTCAGGTAAACGAAAATTGCGAGAGCGTAGGCGATGAGGATGTTGACGGTGAGGAGCTGGATGTAGTTGCGGTTGATGAAAGTCCAGACCTGGAAGTCGGGCCCGCGAAGGACGGTGCCAGCGGCGCAGGCGACAAAGATGGTGATGGCGGAGAGAAAGGCATTGAATCTGTATCTCAGACGACCGCCCGTCCTCAGCTCCGTGCCGAGCACATCGTGGGCCGGCAGCAGGACATAGAGCAGCAGACTGAGGGCATACCAGAACAATGCGCCTAGCACGGCTTCAGCGTTGATGAGACCGGGCCAGCCTGGCCAGCCCACGTCGGCCTTGAGCGTGTCAAGGGCGTGCTGCCATGGCGCCTTGTTGGAGAGGGTGGGCGGCGTGAAGAGCTTGGCGGGCGAGAGCAGCGACGGTGGAGGACAGCCTGAGACGTCGTTGCAGAGGAAGCCAAAGGCGTAGCAGGCGATGGGCAGGCCAAAGGATATCAGCGCCGCGCCAATGCTACAAAGGGGACCATCGTGTCAGTGCTGCTTCATGCGTATCTTGATATGTATGGGTATCTTCTCTGCTGCATTGCATGTGTGATGAGGATGAGGACGATGCTGATGCTGATGCTGATGCTGATGCTCATGCTGAGGATGTACTCACGGGCCGCCGAACTCATAGCCATGGACCTCCTCCGCCGCCGCTGGCGCCCTTGTGCTGCGCGGTCTCGGCTTAATGCGAGCCATGAATGTTTTGCAGCTTTACCCTGATGCAGTCTGAGGGTGGGAAGACAGACGCGATTTGCAGTACAGTGTATAGAGGTATACTGGTATACCTTAACCTGTGTAAATACATTAATACATGTATTGTCGCGTCGATCTCATTCCACTGTTATGACCTCACCAAAACAGCCAGGCAACCAATCACTTCGAAGCACTGGAAACATTGCACTACAAAGCAGCCTACATAGACCTGGTAGCTTGATCGCGCCATATTCACGTCAATGTATGTATATAAGACACATGTGGTCTGGTGTTCATGGGGCACGGCTCGGTCTGTATTCATCTGCCATGCCACGCTTGGTATGCCTGTACCGTTCCTAAGTATCACAGTATGTGTACACCGACGGCGCCTATGCAATGTGCCTATGTCGATAATGTCGCTATGCCCAGACGCCTAATCATCAACCACGCTCCCATCAACGAAACTGCCGTCCTGGCTTTCACCGCGCTCCATGTCAGGAGCTGTGACAGCGCTCACAATGCTCGTCGTGCTGCCCACCCGCTGGAGCTTCTGCCGCTTCTTGACATGCAGCACTTCTGATTCGTCGTCTTCGCCCAACTCCTCTCGATCGCGTTTCGCATCGCCTATCGAGCTGGGTGCTGGCGAGCTCCTCGTCGTGCTGGCGTCTTTATCCTTATCCTTGTCCTTTCCGACTACAGGCGGCCGCTGCGCAGCTAGACTCTTGGGCAGTTTCCCATTGGCAGTCTTATTGGCTTTCGCCTTCTCCTTCAGCCCTTTCTTCAGGAGCTTTTTGCGCACGCCTCCAGCACTCTTGATCGCCGAGTCTCCATCCTCGCCGTCGCCTGCACCCTCCTTGCCATTGCCTTCTTGGCCAGGATTGGGCGTGCCTCCACGAGAGCCGCTGGGTGTGCTGTTCATCTTCGCCATTGCGTTTCTGCTCGCCGCACGCCCACTCAGGCCCATGCACTGTTCCAGATGCTTCGCAAACCTCGTGATGAGCAAGCTGCGTTTGCAGCTCGGACACGTGTGCCACGGCACATATTCACCCTTTTTGAGCTTTTCATCAATCTTACTAGCCTTTTTCTCGCCCTTCTCCAATTTCTGATTGCCAGCCTTCTTGTCATCCTCCGCCTCGCCGTTTGGCGAAGGCGGCCCCGTGCCCTCCTGGGCCTGGTCCTCGCTCGCCGGCGTGCCATCGTCCTTTTTGTTGTTCTTCTGCGCTTCCCGTTCCTTCTTCGTCAGCGGTCTCCCGGTAACATCGCTTTTGAGGAACGGATTGCCATATATGTCATGCCCAGGCCGTTTCGCCCATGGCTTGCGATCACAGTAGTTGGTGTTGCTGGGGGGGTCGGCAGCAGTACCTCTCACGCGAGGCGCAAGAGGCGGATCTAGCAGTCGCGGGAGGTTGCACGCATCGCAGTGCGGCAAACGCGTCTTGGTATCGAGCGAGGCCACCAGCATCTTGTGCTCGCGATGCTGATGGGTAACGATATTGTGGACGATTTGTTGCAGGGCGTCCTCGAGTATTTTTTGGGCGATTGTAGCCAACGAGGGGCCTTTGGCATTGGCCATGGTGTCGTTTTAGTTACGCTGTCGTCTGCTGTTGGAGTACCTAATGTCATAAGGTACGGGCCATACGCCCGGCGGGAAGCGCAGATGATGGATGTGGAAATATTAATACCTTAGTTGACGGGACGCGGTCTTAGGTTGGACTCATGGGAGCCTCCCGCCGAAACGCACCTCTCCATTTCGGACCGACCCTTAAGCTGAAGCCTGAGCACCTCACCTGTTCATGCTCGAGAGTGCATGGTGTGTGTTATAGACGAGCGTGGCAAAAGGGCAAGTGTGGTGAACCGAAGAAGTTGTTTCGGCAATCGTACAGCATCGTCCGCACATCCGACCTATCTACTCTCACATTCGTATCCGTTGCCAGAATCGCCCTTTTCCCACCGAATATTAGAGCTGAAAAGTACAATCAACCTCCAGTCCATGCTGTCGCTCGAACGTTGTTGCTGAACAGCAATAGACCTCCCAGACACAGCAAAGCAACGCCTTCCGGTTCCCATGTATCATCACACCAAATGCCGCGCCGCCGCCGAAGGGGTATCGCAGTACACTTCATTATTCCCAAGACTAGACATCAAGAGACCTGCTCTTTGCCGTGAGCTGTGATAATCTCCACCTGGACTCCAACATCCTTGACGAATCCGTTTCTGAGAGCTTCTTCTTTCCTCTCGTTCGCCGCAGCTACGCTCGACGCGTCATCTTTCACTGCTGAGCCAGTCAGCTACCGTCACTTGGGTCCTCGAGTAAATGCTTGCAGCATGCTGCTATCAGTAGAGTTCCGCTCATCCTGCTTCATCTGGCCAGCCATATCCTCCGTCTTCGATCGACGACGTTGGTGTATAGCAGTAGATTTCACAGGATGAGGACGACTCTGCTGAACGACCGCGCCAGAAGGCGCAGGGTGGAAGGGAGGTGGGGAAAAGGATGCACGCGGCGCTTCGTACAAGTACGGGCTCTGCGGCTGAGTGTAGTAGCTTTGTGGGAAGGGCTGCATGGGATAATGGGAGAAGAAAGTGGGCGACGCACCACCAGGGCTGACACCAGCATATCCGTATTGCCCTTGCTGGGGCATTTGAGCTTGCTCGCCAGGATGAGGGGGCGGCAAAGTTGGCGTGTGAGGCTCATCATTGGGACGCTTCGTTCCAGCATTGGCACTTTGACCCGGCTGTGGATAGAGCGGCTGCTGCTGGTAACCCTGCGGAGGTGGAGGATACTGGCCAGGCTGCTGCGGTTGGCCCTGCTGAGGTGGGTACTGCTGGTCGCGGCTGTTGGCCGGTAATGGCTGACCGTAAGCTCCATACAATTGCGTGTTGGGAGGCGGGTTCTGGCCACGCCACACAGTATGTGCCGGCACGAAAGCTTGAGTCTGAGCGCTAACGGGAGTAAAGACACATTCTTGGGAGAAGCGAACACAGTTTGTGCATCGGCCATCTTCAGACTGTTCGAATCCAGAGCAGCGGATCTGGTCATCACGTTAACAGCAGGTCGCGAGCACAGCGAGCAAATCAACATACCTTGCGACGGCGACAATACCGGCACGCTATCGCAGTGCGCTGACGAGGTGCGGGCTGAGCAGGAGGATATCCCATTTGCTGGCCCTGCTGATACGGCGGAGGATACATAGTCTGCGGTGGTGGCAGCGCGCGATACTGATCGGGATGGTTGGGCTGCAGCGTCGCCATGGCCGGAGGACCTTGGGGTGCGGCAGTGATGCCTGGCAGCTGTTTGGACACATGGTCATCAGTATGTTTCGTGTTGCCTGCATCAAGAGCAGGATCGATTTCGGCGGCCATGGTGAAGGGCGGGCGACAAGTTGTGCAAATAGAGTGGTGGAGCGGTTGTGCCCGGAGAAGGGAGGGAGGGAGGGAGCGAGCGAGCGACAGCGCAGGGTTTAGAAATCAAGATGGAAAAAGAAGCGACGCTGATTGCGTAACAAGCAGAGCAGAGCTGTCTTGGCATTATTTTGCACTTTTGCGCAGTGCACCACCGCAACACACATAGGTGCAACTTACCTGATTCGTTGGCCTCGGTTGATACTGTCCATTCTGCGGTGGTTGAGGCGACCATTGCTGAGGCGGGGGCTGATTTGGCTGTGAGGTGGGCGGAGCATTGTTCGGAGCCCATTGTTGCTGTCCATTTGGAGATCCGTACATCTGTTGCGCCATACTGGACGACTGCAACGGCAACGAAGGCGTCGCTACACGAGTCCTGTGCGAGCGTGCGAACGTGCGGGCGTGCGGGCGGGCTGGTGGTCTGGCTGCGACGCGATGCGATGCGATGCAATTGCGACTGCGATGCGACGCGACGCGCTGCGAAATGCACGCGCAGTGGGTCCCGGTGGGCGGACACTGGACACTGGACACTGGACGGCAGAGTGCAGGCCGGCCTCGCAGCGACAATGCACGTAGAGGCGTGCAGTGATACAATAATGTTCAGAAGTCGCACAAAGCCAGACAGACGCGCGGGCCGGACGGTCGGTAGTGGTGCAGGCAAGGAATGCTGTCGTGGGAGATTTAAACGAAGCAGATGCCTGCCGTCGCGCGACGAGGTGGCACACGCAAGCGCGCTGAAAGCTCTGTTGTGGAGCAGGTCGCGCGCGCGCACAGTCGTCGCAGCAGCAGTAGCAAGGAGCAGTCGCAGTCGCAGTCGCGGTAGCAGTCGTGAGGAGGTGTGGTGATGATGCAATGCGCGTCGCGAGAAGTGTTGTGTCGCGGGCGGCAGAAGATGCGGGAGAAGAAGAGATGATCCGGCGGTCTGGTAAGATGTGGTGAAGAAGAGTTGGGGCTCGGGACGAGGATTTTACTGGCACCAGTCGTTCGTTATGATGAGCCCGCTAGCTACCTCCGTAGCGACTGCTAGCACGCCAAATACCTGTACATGTAATCAATCCACTGCAGCGATGCTGCTGAGACGGTCACGGCGGGCATGCCATGGCTCCTTCGTGATGAGGCGCACAGACGCAGACAGCGGCAGCAGGGTGAGCAGGCTCTCGCTCGCACGTCGAGGCTGCACTAGCCGCTAAGGCACTGATGATGAGAGGCAAGGCAAGGTACCTGATTACCGTACGGAACTAGCGCTGCAGGCGATGATCGTGCCGGCGCCTCTTGCCGTGCTCGGGCGGAGGGCTGTGGCCTGCTGCTGCTGGGAGGGCCTTGCGTGCCGGCCAGCCTGCCTGCGCGGGCCCCCCTGCACACTCCGGCGCAGGTTCAGGTACATGTGACATGTCTACTCCGTACCGTACCTGTTCTACTACTGAGACCGAAGAGACCGCGGTGGTGGCGAGGGCGACGGCTGGTCAGCGGTGACCGCATTAGCAGATGGAGTAGGGTAATAGTCGTGAGGTAGTAAAAGTCGTAGTAGTCACGAGTGGCACAGCAGCAGCACCAGTCGACCAAGCACTCAGGCTCTCCATTCGTCCTAGCGGCTCGAGTACGTGCAGCGCCAGAGTGCCACTCCCTCCCTCGCGCTGCCGAGGTCGCTGGCGAACAGGTCACAGGCGCGTAGCCAAGGCCGCGACTGTGGTTCTGGGTGCCACGGAGCGGCCGTCAGACCAGGTCCGCAGCTGGCAGCCGCCTTTCTAGCACGCTGATTGGGCCGCGCCAGCTCAGGGCCGCTAGAGGCAAACGAGCAAAGCGAAATGATGATGCAGCGACATGGATGATGGGTCCGTTGTGTGTGTGTTTGTGCAGCCTGCCGCGCTAGCGCCGGTGTGGTTAGGAGGAGCGGGCCCACACGGGCACCGAGCGTACAAGTGCCAGCCAGACTTTGACCGGGGGGCCACGCGACAAGCAAAATCATGTCTGGAGAGTGCAGAGTGCAGACTGCAGTACCAGGTAGTCTGCTTATCTTACCTGCCTTTGCCGGTGCAGTGCTCATGCGGCCGGGCGGGAGTCTTGATGAACAAGCAGGAGCAGGAGCAGCAGGAGGAGGAGGAGGAGGAGGAGGAAGAAGAGGAGGAAGAAATGATGGCGGTGGTGGTGGAGGAGGAGGACAAGAAGGAGAAGCACCTTGCCGTCGCAGGGAGTTGGGCCTCTCGAAGGAACTCTCAGACACTACCTTACCTTACGGACCTTACCTACCTCTATGTAGGGAACAGTCGGCATCATGCTCCAATCAGCATAATCCTGCCAGATGAAATGCGCTGTTTGGCCAGCGGTCCCAAGGTTCGGAAGCAGGGCAGGACGGGCAGCGAAGCGAACCGCGGGCCCGTCGTCGACATGATGGCGGTACTGGTATGAACACTCTCTACGTATCTCGATGACTGGTAAGGCTACAGTAATGTTCGAAGTGGGTGTCGCCGGTAGTGGTGTGCGGCAACGCCATCAACCCGAACCTTCTGCGGATAGTCGGTTGGCCGTACAGTAAGGTAGGCTGTAGCTATAACAGTATTTATAAGAGGTACGAGTTGATGCCTACCAGTGTCGTTCGTCGAGGCAGTAGTGCAGAGAGGGGAGATGCACCTTTATCTTATCTGTGACGAGAGCTGTGTATCTGCTGACCTACATGTAGTGCTGTCGCATTTCTATCATGAGCAGCGATGATAATAGAAGACCGCATGTCTTTGCTAATCTGACAGAAAAGTACCTGTATTACAGAGATGTGCACCAAGTCACAAATTGGCAAGACGACAGGTCCAGTACTGCGTACGCCGTACGTTCACTAATGAGATTGGCACAGGTACAGTCACCTTCCATTACGGGTCGATAGTCTATCCGTACCGTCGCTTTGTAGGGGCCGTATGGACTGATTATTACGGATACTAGTTAATAACTACGCTATCTGACGGTTAGAACAGGTATAGTGCAGGGTAATTGAAGCTATTACAAAAGCGTATATCGCCGAGTAAGGGCTATACTCGCTTGTTACTTGAAACGAGTCTAGGAGCTGCTCCGTACAGGCTCTAGTCGTCGCTCCGGTATGCTATACAGGCTCTAGTCGTCGCTCTGGTATGCTATATAGGCTCTAGTCGTCGCTCCGGCAGACTACTCGTCTATCAGAAAGCGCTCGCACTGCGTCGCGACATACCGCGCGCTGTTCGCGTTATCGGTCCTATACAGCCGTAATAAGGAGGTATAAGAAAGGGCAAAGGTGTACGGTATAATTAATATACAGTGTAATTAACAGTGTAATTAATTGACGGTGTAAGCAATTACGCCGTCAATCAATAGTATAATTAATTAAAGAAAACTCTGCAGAGCATATAACGGTATATATAGTAGTGCTTGATTCCAGTGCTTTGTAGTAGCTATATTACTTCTATCTACGCTCCTTTGTTAGTAGCTT
>KZ105170.1:1855-23814 GCA_000504405.2 Mycosphaerella sp. Ston1 | reverse complement strand
TTAAATACCAAAAGTTCTAGAAATATACAAAATATATCAGATATGCATGGTTCCGAAATTGATTAGAATTTGATTAGAATCCATCAAATATTCGTTCTGCAAAACGCCAAGGATGTCTCCCAGCCAATCATCTGATTCTTAGCGGACAATCCAAATTTTTGACTGTCGCTCGGTGTATAGATGGCAGCAAGCTGCCAATCAAGTGCAACGCTGATCCACTATCACTCTGAGATCACCGTGAGCATTGCCGACACTTTGTGGTGTACATGCAGGCCAAGTGTCAGTCCACGAGGCGTGGCGAAGGCTACATGTATGTTCCGATG
Organism: Mycosphaerella sp. Ston1; assembly: GCA_000504405.2. Lineage (NCBI taxonomy): Eukaryota > Fungi > Ascomycota > Dothideomycetes > Mycosphaerellales > Mycosphaerellaceae > Mycosphaerella > Mycosphaerella sp. Ston1. The sequence continues at coordinate 23,491 of KZ105170.1, read as the reverse complement.
AGCTGGCTATGGGACTGGGAGAAAGCAGACCAATCATCAGGCGAGCACGTCATTTCAGAGCAGTGTGAGAAATGCAGCAGAAGCTGCTTTGACCTTCTTGATCGAGCTCACAAAGCCAATACTAGTGGTCGATATCACGGAGTCACGGACTGTCGCCGATGGCCCGTCTTTGCTCGGAACGCGTCTTCCACGTTGCTGTAGAACTATGGTAAAAGTAGAATACCCCACCCTGTTGTGATCGTCCATTGGCTCTAACAGAGCAACCACAACGAACATGCTTACTAGGTACATGTAGACAGCTCCTGCTTGTGTCAAACTATAGGCGGGCACGTCAAGAAGGACAAGGTCTTCGATCATTTGATGCCGCAATATTGACCAAGGACCGATGCCGGGATGGCGAATGACACAGTATATGTGAGCTCATGCTCGGCGCTCGGTTCGTCTCTTTGTCTCTACCTATTCACTGACTCACTGCGACTTCTATAATTTTTCTCCTTCCGCTTGCCACGAAACGAGCTAGGAGTGTCATACGACTATTCAACTGGAGCAAGACACAAATTTGGAACAGAATCGTTAGCAATCACCAATCATACGCAATGGCACCTGCACTCGTCGAGACAACCATTCGAGCAGATCAAATCATCTCTGACAAGCAAGCCGAGGCGATCCGTGAGAAAGACAGTCTCCAAAGCGAGCATTCCAAAGAGGCCTTTGCGCAAGGCGCAGCAACGACGAAATATGATGTGGAGCTGAACGGCGACGAAAAGAATCCTCCTGCAGCTTATCCACACTACCTTCCATACTGGGACACCTCCAAACTTCCAGCATACGAGCCATTCGAGCCTGTCGAGCCCGGAAAGAATGCAGATCCGACATTCCCCAACTTACTTGCTGGAGGTCATGTGAAGGAGCTTACTGCGAACATTGGAGCTGAGGTCACCGGGATCCAATTGAGCAAGTTGAACAACGCTGGAAAAGATGAGCTTGCGCTCTTCGTTGCGCAGCATAAAGTGGTAGCTTTCCGAGACCAGGATTTCGCCGACTTGCCTATTCAGGAGGCTGTCGTAAGTATAGTGCCTCCATCATTATCGCCACAGCTGTAGGGACAGAAGGCTGATCGTAATAACTTATTCCAGGACTTCGCAGAATACTACGGCCCGAGTCACATCCACCCAGTATCAGGCGCACCCAAGGGTTTCCCCAAAGTCCATCTCGTGCACCGTAGTGCATCCGACACGACTGCACAAGACTTCTACCAGGAGCGAACAAATTCCATAACGTGGCACTCTGACGTGACTTATGAGATGCAACCCCCTTCAACCACCTTCTTGTACCTTCTCGACGGACCAGTCGCAGGTGGCGATACCCTCTTTTGTAACATGGCAGTGGCATACAGACGACTGTCTCCAGAGTTCCAGAAAAGGCTGCATGGCCTCAAAGCAGTCCACTCGGGCCACGAACAAGCACAAGCTGCACTCGCACGAGGCTCGATCGTCCGAAGAGACCCAGTCAGCAATGTCCATCCGATTGTACGAACTCACCCCGTGACGGGTGAAAAAGCTCTTTTCGTGAATCCTCAATTCGTAAGTGGGCATGATCCCCCTCCCCTCCTCCCTCCCATTTCTCCAAAAAAAACACAAAAAAGAAGAAGCCTTGGAACACTAATGTTTCAACTACACAGACTCGTCGTATCGTAGGTTTCAAAAAGGAAGAATCCGACTATCTCCTCAACTTCCTCTATCAGCACATTGCGCTCGGCGCGGACATGCATGTCCGAGTGAAGTGGGAAAAAGGCACGGTTGTCGTGTGGGACAACAGGACTACTGCGCATACGGCAATACTCGACTGGCAGGATGGTAGCAGGCGACATTTGGCTCGGTTGACACCGAGGGCGGAGAGACCTTTTGAGACTCCTTTTGATTCTAATTAGTAGTAGTGTTGTTGTTGTTGTTGTTGTTGTTGTGGCGATGCGGCTTGGCTGGGCTTGATGAGAGGAGGAAGAAGAAGAAGATACACGTACTTTTGCTTGAACAGTCATCGTCACTCTCGCTTGCTATTTCTTATACTAAGATGTATGGTACGTTTGGAGCTTATTCTTAGCATCGCTCTACGCCTCACACGATGTTCAAGAAGGTACTTAAGCAAAGTTTGATAATGATTGGTGTGGAGTAGGACAATCACTTCAAGATCCATCCATTCGACTCGGGCTGGTTTGTTGTTGTTTCATCGCATCTCCATTGCTACCTACATGTACCTTATATTATTCACAACGGGATATGCAAAGACGTATCGTACTAGCGCCTGAAGGAGTCCAGGTAGGTATGGAGTGTTCGCGCGGTTCTAACTTCTCGTCCAAAGAGGTCTTGTCTCACTCCGGCCCGGCAAATGTGACAATACCGTACCTAAATGGAGAATTTGTTGTAACTTTCAGTTTCTGCCTTTTACGGGGTATTGACATTGTCCATGTCTGGTGAAACGGAGAGCGTGAGGACAGGAATTGTAGTCCACGACTGACTGTCAGTATAGATGGGATGTACTATTCTTCTTGGCCTTTTACTATATGTATAAGGAACCTTATGATTGTGCTTCTGGACCGCTGGGTTTAGATCCGAAGCTTGTGTGCACTCAAGCTCTACTTGGCTGGTGGTAGAACTACATGTACCTTACGACGATGAAGGAGCGTGGCAGTTTTATGAGGATAGTCTTCTACCCATATCTGTCCCACCTCTGTGCCTTTTTGCCCCTGTCAGACAGACTCTTCAGTGATGGTTTCCACGTGGCTTTGCCTTTACATATATTCTACCTTACGGTACCGAGGGATGGCTCCCATGACTCGACGGCTTTTGAGGCTATCCAGCGCTGAACGTGGTAGTTGGTGAGCGCCCCTATAGGTCCGCTCGAGTATTGCATTTCATCTATCTTCTTGTTAAGGTATGTTAGAATTACCTGCCTCACCTCACCTCACCTCACCTCACCTGACATGTAGGCGGCTCGTAGTCGTAGTACATACATACTAGCTCGAGCAGGCACAGGCACGGGCATGGGCATGGGCATGGGCATGGGCATAGCTGCCATAGCAATAGTTCTAGCATAGACATGGACATAGACATAGACATGGTCAAGGGGCGGGTCAGCGGGCGGACGAGATGCACCAAGTCGCCGTCGCCATCACAGTAGACTAGGAAAAGTCAAGGTATGTAGTAGTTCTAGCTCTACTATACAATCTCCCGTACAGAACTACATGTACGTAAAGTGACAGACGGCATTATGTAGTTGTGCTCCACTCCACCACTGACGACCGGACACCGCGGGACAGCCACATTGGACGTTTGCAATAATACCTACAGTACGACTGTACATGTACTCACTGTACATGACAATGCGGCATTTCTGGTCTCCACTGCCTGGCTAGCTACTGCTAGACGTCCTATACATTATCCATCAGCTCATCATCATCATCATCAATGGTCGGATCTGCTGCTGCTTCGGACCTCCTTCCTTCTTCTCCTCCTCCTTCTTCTTCTTCTTCTTCTCCTCCTTCTACTTCCTTCCGTCCTCTTCCCTCTTCATGCGGCTCCTTTCCTCCACAGCCCTTCCTCTCTCCCGCATAATCGCAGCCATTTCACACCGGGGCTGAGGACGCCCAGCATCCCTCCGCGCTCCCCCTACCAATCCCATTGCTACCCTAACCACTTGGCACCACGCATCGCGGCAGACGCAGCCTCAGCCTGAAACGGGGAGGCTGATGAGCTGCCACCGCCACCGCCATGCCTCGCCCGCATCTCCCGTCTCATCTCTCCCTTAAGCGCGTCAAGAGCAGCAGCAACACCTCGAGTACTGCCAACAACTCATCCGCACCGCCAACCCCTCCAGCTATGCAAACCGCAAGCGCGGGGTACAACATGTCCAATGCGGCACGATCTCCAGGGAAGCCGCTGGAAGGGGACCACATGGGTATGGGCTTGCTCCTGGTCGTGCAAGTGCTCAAAGCTCGCAACCTCGCTGCCAAAGACAAGAGTGGCTCTTCAGACCCCTTCCTTGTCTTGACCCTAGGCGAGTCCAAAGAAGCTACTAGTGTGGTGGGCAAGTCACTGAACCCCGAATGGAACCAGACGTTCGAGTTTCCCATCACCTCGCCAGACTCGGCCCTACTCGAAGCTGTGTGCTGGGACAAGGACCGCTTCAAGAAGGACTACATGGGCGAGTTTGATGTAGTGCTAGAGGAAATATTTGCTGCTGGCAACATCGACCCGGAGCCCAAGTGGTTCAAGCTGGAAGGTAGGCGTAATGGGAGGCGGAAGCAGAAGAAAGATAGCAACATCTCTGGCGAGGTGTTGCTCCGCTTCAAGCTATCTGACCCCATCCATACCGCAGCTACGCCGCAGCAGATTTTACAGAGGTTTGCCGGCCTGGTCTCAGACCCAGAGCAAGACGATGATGAGGATGACGACGAGGAAATCCTTCGAAGGATGAATAGCAGCAACCTGGATGACCTGGATGAAGAGGACGACGACGAGAAGGAGCCTTCAGATGAGACGGATGATGGCACGAGAACACCAGTGGGCACGTCGGAGGAGAAGCAACGTCACAAGCGTCGGAGAAAGCTCAGACGACTCCAACGTAAGAAGAAGACGAGTGCATATGAGTTTGGCGCCACTTCAGATGTTGCTGGAGTGCTTTACCTGGAGGTCAACAAAGTCACTGACCTGCCGCCCGAAAAGAACATGACGAAGACCACTTTCGATATGGATCCGTTCGTGGTGACCTCCCTTGGCCGCAAGACGTATCGTACCCGCGTCGTCAGGCACGATCTAAATCCGGTCTACGACGAAAAGCTGGTGTTCCAGGTGCAAAAGAATGAACAGAACTTCAGCCTCTATTTCGCTGTTGTTGATCGCGACAAGTTCTCTGGAAACGATTTTGTAGGCACTGCCAATTTCCCACTGGAAAGGGCACGAGAGCTCGCGCCAGAAGCCGATCCAGAGACTGGCCTCTACAGACTGCCTGATCCAGAGGCAGTCGAGGCAGAGTACCAAAAGCGTAAAAGGTTCCGCAATCCACTATCGAGGTCTTCGAGTCGAAACGAACTGCCCAAGCTCAACAGCAAAGCAAACTCGTCGACCAGTGTCAACAAACTGGGAAAGTCGTCAAGCAGTAGCAATTTGACGACTCTGAATCCACTGCCACAAAATGAAGCATCTCGACCATCTCTGCAGCACCACGCGTCTGAGGTATCCATTGGAGATCGGACGAGGCCATCAGCAGTGCGCACGCATAGTAGCGGTGCGCTCACATCTCACGACGATCAAAACGCCCTGGATCTTGCCGACGAAGCTGGATTGCATGCTTTCGAATTGCCTCTCGAACTCAAGAACATCCAGCGCTGGGAGGGCAAGCATCATCCGGTATTGTACATTCGAGCCAAGTACCTACCATATCGTGCTCTCCGTCAGCAGTTCTGGCGCGTTCTGTTGCGACAATACGATGCGGATGAGAGTGGCAAGATAGACAAGATCGAGCTTGTCACTATGCTTGACACTCTCGGCAGCACGCTTCACAACAAGACCATCGATGGTTTCTTCGAACGCTGGGCGGACGTCAATGGTGAAGAATATTTGACCGTAGATCAAGCCGTCATCTGCCTGGAGGAACAGCTCATGAAGAGCCGGGACTCTCACCCTTATGCTAGTCATCGATCGTCACAAACGGACCCGTCCACCTCGACCTCGCGCTTAACCACTGTCACCACCAGTCCCAGCTCGCCAGAGCAAAGCCCTGCAGTCGGAACACCTTACCTTGACGCTTCCGACCCTCTCAACTATCGTCCTCGCGAGACCTCGATTCCAGCTTTGGAAGTCAGTGATCTCGGTGATAGTGGTGAGATGGGTGACTATATTGATGGCTTTGAGGAAGAGCTCGGAGGCGATCCCGACTCAAAGGAAGAACATGTTGTGGAAATTTCCGAATGCCCCATCTGTCATCAGCCAAGAATATCCAAAGGTCGCAAGACGACGGACGCTGACATTATCACACACATCGCGACATGCGCAAGCAGTGACTGGCGAGCGGTGAACAATTTGGTCATGGCTGGCTTTGTGACCAGCTCTCAGGCGCAAAGAAAGTGGTACTCGAAAATCATCACAAAGGTTTCTTACGGAGGTTACAAACTTGGCGCCAACAGTGCCAACATTCTGGTCCAAGACCGCCTTACTGGACAAATCAACGAGGAACGGATGAGCATCTACGTTCGACTCGGCATTCGTCTACTATACAAAGGGCTGAAGAGCAGAGAGATGGAGAAGAAGAGGGTGCGAAAGCTGCTTCGCTCCATGTCATTCAAGCAAGGTCGCAAGTACGATGACCCAGCGTCGGCATCTCAAATCACTGGCTTCATCAACTTCCACCAGCTCGATATGAATGAAGTCAAGCTGCCCACTGAGCAATTCAAAACCTTCAACGAGTTCTTTTACCGCGAGCTGAAGCCTGGAGCTCGGCCTTGTTCGGCTCCAGACAACCCGAATGTCATTGTCAGCCCAGCGGACTGCCGCTCGGTAGTCTTCAACCGCCTCGAAGATGCACAACGCATCTGGGTCAAAGGGCGCGAATTCAGCATCGAGCGATTGCTCGGAGATGCTTACCCACAGGATGCGAAACGATATCAGAACGGCAGTCTTGGGATTTTCCGATTGGCACCACAGGACTATCATCGTTTCCACATTCCTGTGGATGGAGTCATGGGAGAGCCAAAGCTCATTGATGGCGAATATTACACTGTCAATCCCATGGCCATTCGCTCGGCGCTCGACGTATATGGTGAGAATGTTCGCGTTGTCGTGCCGATCGACTCAGTCTGCCACGGACGAGTCATGGTGATTTGTGTTGGCGCCATGATGGTCGGCTCCACAGTGATCACGCGCAAAGCGGGCAACAAAGTCAAGAGAGCGGAGGAACTTGGATATTTCAAGTTTGGAGGGTCGACACTGCTGTTGCTGTTCGAGCCAGGTAAGATGAGATTCGATGAAGACCTAGTCACCAATAGTAGCGGCGCTCTTGAGACCTTGGTAAGTCTTCCGGTGCCTTTGCGCATGCTTTATACTGATGGCGTACAGGTCCGCGTTGGCATGGCTATCGGCCGCACCACAGGCCACTCTGCCCACATGCCAGATCAACCAAAGGCCAATCCCACGGAAGAAGAAAAGCAGCGTGCAAAGCAACGAATCGAAGGCTCGCTTGCACCGAGCTCACGACACCATGTCTCCACTGCGATGTAGCAAGTCAAGTGAGCAGCACATGACGAAGAGATGATTGCATTAAGAGAAGGTTGTACGAATGATGAGAACGACGACAAAGCATCCAGCATACCTATTGGGGGTTCCTAAAAGCATCTGGCACATAGAAGAAGAAGAAGTCCTCGCCGAAAAGGCAGTTGAAGCACAGAACATGTGGATTGTGTGAAGGACGGGAGAGTCTCAACAACGTCTCCAAACACATGGCAGTTTGTAGAAAGGCAGCAGACCTAAAATCGAGAATGGCATTCAGCATGAACACCTACCTGTCCTGTATTGCGTGAGAAGAGAAGAGCTGTTCCTGTGATAAGACTCGGACCAATCTCGGCCTATGCGGCGGACAAGGCACCTCCGCTGGTGACATCGTCGTCTCAAGTTCCGCGTCAGTATCGTATCAAGTTTACTCTTTCTGTTTTGATCACAACCTTTTGCAATGGATGACCATAATGCCCGACAATGACACGTCAGATGGAGACAGCGCCAGGCGTGCTGTGCCTCTCTCTACCACAGCAGATGGCCCTGTCCAGCCCAGAGCGAGCATCTTCTCGCTGCCCCCGCCGGTGAAACGCGTGTTTGACCAGTTTCCGTTGCGAGAGTACGAGGCGAACGACCTGCCATGGAGAGCGCCGAGGGCAGGGAGTGCACACAAGCTGCACGTGTTCACGACTGAACAAGAGGCGCAGCACGGTAGACCGAGCTATAATCCGACTTGTCTGAAGTGGCAGGTAAGAATGGCCCTGTGGAGGCAATAGCAGGTGGAAGCTGAAGCATTGGCGTGGCCTGTGTGCTGACGAGAGTGAGTAGACGTATCTGCGCCTCAGTGGCATCGACTGCACTCTGGTATCCTCCAACAACCACGCCTCGCCGTCCGGCTCACTGCCATTCCTTCAACCCGCAATCGCTGACGGTACTGGGACTACACCCGATCCAGTCCCGGCAAACAAGCTGAAGAAATGGCTCACGAAACAGGCGCACAACCATGCACTGGACTTCTCGGATATCCATGATGTTCGCGCCGATGCATACCAAAGCCTCGTGGACAACCGGCTGCGAAAATGCTGGCTGTACCAATTATATCTCGCACCTCAGAACGACGCTCTCATGCAGCGGCTATACGTGTATCCTTGCTCAAATCATACTCTTGTACGATTCGCTACTACGCGACAACTACGGGGCGCCGCAGAGGCAGAGCTGGTCAAAAGCGCAGGAACGAATGTTGTGGACGCAGCAGTTTTGATTGAGGAGGCAACAGAGGCATTCGAGGCCATATCTGCTCTCCTAGAGCGAGACGAGTGGTTCTTCGGAGCTAAGGAGCCCGGCCTCTTCGATGCGAGCTTGTTCGCGTATACACAATTAGTCCTTGATGAGGAATTGGGGTGGAAATATAATCCGTTGAAGGAGACATTGGTCAAACATGAAAACCTTGTCGAGCATAGAGGGAGGATCATGTCGAGGTTTTACAGTGATCGAGAGGAGAAGAACGAGAGGCCATCGGTACATTCTCGTACCACATCGACACTGGGCAAGAGGAAGACGCCGAAAGGTTAGAAGTCTCATCTACAGGCTTTTTTCACGCTTAATGACCCACGGCAACGGTTTCGAGACGAGATCAGATCAGTCTGGATGCGCCATGCGCCAGACCAGACATTCTTCGGCAGAGTGTCTTCAGCTGGAGAAGTCATTCGATAACTCGCTCAACGCTATGTCCGCTATCGTTCCCGTTTAAGAAAATGGCACCTTCTCTACAGGTCAAATGAACGAAGTCTTGGATCAACCTGAAGTCCACGAAGCAGGAGAAGACCATGTCCCTAGAGCAGCAAATGTTTTGTACCTCGGCAAGAGGATTACAGACCTATCGTAGACTTCACAGGTTATGTTCAAAAGAAGCAAGTTTCAAGTACATGTAGTATGTAGTATGTACTATCGATGAACCTGTTGGAATTGAAGCATACCTACATTACATGAATACGAAATGACACTTGCGCTGTAGAATTATGCAACGTCAATATAGCAGTCAGCTTCCTATAACCGGTACCATTGATTCGAAAGACAGAAGCGGCATTGGTACCTGCTGTCAAGCAATTGTTGATGGTGTAGTAAGCATGCAGAGTAGATCTATTTACGGCGGCGCTGCGCCCGGTCCGAGGGTAGAACTAGAGCTATGTCGCACCATGGAACGCCATCTGGGGTTTCAGGCTAGAGCCATGGGCCAAGCACGCGACGACGAATACAACACAGCCTCCGCGGCCGTCGAGGGGCAAACTGGCACTGGTGGATGGCTGTGAGAATGCCCTGAGAGCCCGTCGCTGCTGATGCCTTTCTACTAGCCTTTCTACCTACGCTCGCTTACCTTACCATTACAATACGCTCGCTCACGATTACAACACACACGATTTAGGCGCACTGGATATGAATAGTGATTGCCGTTCGCAAAAGCTCAAGGACTGCATATTCGCGATCGAGACCGAGAACAGAGACCATGGCCACGCAAGCGGCGGACGTCGCTGACAACGTCGCTGGCGTACAGCAAACGTTCTCCAGCTGGGACAGTTGTATGAGCAAGACATACTGCAAATGGCCCGTCATCGCAGCGATCATTATTGGTTCACTGATCGCATTCTCGCTCATCTGGTGTGTAGCGCGATGTCTCTGCTGTGGAATGCAGTGCTGCTGCGGCTGCTTGAGCTGTTGTAACGCATGCTGTCCCGCGCCGCGGCGACGAGAGAAGAAGGGCTACCAACAGGCGCCGCCAGCCCCATACCAATATTCCCAGCCACCGCCTATGCAGAATCCATACTTTGCGAGTGGAGGAGCAGGTTATGGAGGGTCTCGCAGTGTTGCGCAAACGGCCACGTTCGACGCGCCTAGTCAGAAATACAACGAAGATGCATTACCCGCTATGCCCAGTTGGCAAAATGCGTCGAGTAAGCGGATTGAGCAACAGGATGAAGATGTTGAGCTGGATAAGATGGAGAATCAGGTTGTGACATCTCCTGTACCGGCGCAGAGCGAGCGACTATTGAATCAGAATCCACATTCCTACAATGGGCAGGCGGTTGGTACTCCTGCAAGTGTGGGGGGATACCGTGGGCAAGAAAATGGTTCAACTGGAGATATTGGTTACATGGGTGCTGGACATGCACAGATGGATCCATACCAAGACTACGATCAACAACGTCAACAGAACACTGGTACATATGGCAGCCAGACCGGGGCAACAGGCTATTATACGGGTGCTCAGACGCAGCGCGATTCGCCATATGGAGCTCAGAACTCCTACCACAACGTTGCTGATGTTCCGTCACCGGCCGCCTACGAGCAGAACCCACGCGCCCCAGCTGCTTATCGCAGCCCGATGTCTGGAGGCTACCACACTGCAGGCAACGCATCTCCCTTGTCTTATACGCCTGGCGCGAACGACTTCTACTCGGGTATGCAATCGCGTAGCTATGCGCCAACGAACCCTTATGCATCCAATACGTCGCCGCCTTCATACAGGAGTGAAGTGGTCAGCCCAGTCAGTCCACCTGACGTTCTAACTCCTGGCGGTGGCATAGGGAGAAAGCCGGTGCAAGGCAGCTTTAGAGAACTTTGATTCAAGTAATACTCCCTTACCTTAGTCGATCGCAGATGAGGTGAGGAATGTAACAGACACCTCTCCTGCCACAATATCGCGAGTCGGTTAGTTAATGTGTACACGCTACGTCCTCTGATTGGAATGCGAGCACCACCCGCAGCAGTGTGCGGACGTCACAAGTACAAGTACACGACCTGAGCGAGACAGAAGTACAGTTTGATGGAGTTCAATGGTGTCGCATGCCTGTCCTGTGAAGCGCTGGACCATGTTTTGAAGAGATGGAACATCATCATCAGACTTGTGATACGACAGCAAGTCAGCACTCCAGCAAGTAGAACAGTACAGGACTTGGAAGTAAGACAAAAGGCCTGTGTGTCAGAATACGATCGTGGACAGCAACCCACGTATCAAACTATCAAGCTGGTCCGGAGTCATAGGTACCTACCTTACCTTACCTTACCTTTACCTTCAAAAGCAAAACCAAACCTCTCACACGAACGTTCCTCCTGTTTGGCCAACGCGCGCTGCATCGTTAACTTTTAAATCAAGTTTCCCATCGTTCTTGGCGTTAATCATACCATGTTTCATTTTTTGGTTTTTTATTTTTCATCTTGGTCTGCTAGCAGACAGCAAGCACCACCCTTGAGAAATCAGACAATGTCAGGTATCGAAACAAGCGTGCGAGACATTTTCCAGGAAATGGAGGTAGAGGATCGAACGATGGATGCCCCCTTCAGAAACCTGAAGTGAGCCTACTTTTCTATAGTTTTATTATATCTCACCTTTTTGTTGCAGACTGTTGCTCTACTAACCTTCTTTACTTCTTACCTTACCTTACCTTACCTACGGTACCTGTGAATTAATACATAAATTTGATCACAGACCTTCCCCAGTTTTGAGAGAGAGAGAGAGTGTGAGAGTGAGTGAGAGAGAGAAGAGAGGCTATGTCACCTATCACACAACGCGGCAGCCCTTACGAGATTGGAATTGTGCTTGTCTTTGGTGTTCTCATCGCTTTGAAAGGCGTTTTCCATTATCGCGACCAAACGCCTCGGAAAGAACGAATCTACGGGACCAAGATCAATGCCAAATAGCGCAGAAGCAGACCTCAAGTGAAAAAAAACACCCGCTGTCGTTCAGATAGCAGCAACGCAGTTTCGAAAGTTCGATGAGGTTATGCTCTTCTGACACTATAACCTCCTCCTCCTCGGGTTTTCAAGATGAAGAGAAAGCACGCCGATGCGTTGAAGACAGTATGTCTCTCCCCGGTCTTCCACTCCGTCCGACAGCTCGGCTCGCGAACCTGGTTGAGACTGAAGGGAGTCCCCATGGCGACGCCGAAACAGAGCAGGCGCAAAACAGGCGGCAAGACACAGCAACAAGATGGCGTCTGGTGCAACCTGGTCGGTCTGCAGTCGAGAATGGACTTGACCATGTAGCGCTTCGATACGCCACCGCAAACCCAGAAGAACACCATCATCACATCATGGCTCGCCCTCCTCCTCCTCCTCCTCCTCCTCCTCTACCATCCGACGGTAGTATTGATTGGGCGGCTTTACTCGGTCCGGGAAATCGTGTCGCTCATGTCTATGAGGTTCTGGAGCAGATTCTGCTTGAGATGCATCCGAGAGACTTGCTGCGGTCGGGACGGAGAGTGTGTGGAGCTTTTCAGGATGTGATTAGCACGAGTCGAAGGATTCACGACAAACTTTGGGTTTATGAAGCTGAACGGAAGGAATGTCCGAAATGCTGCATGGCGAGGCTACATGTCTGTGTTAGGCAGGATGATCGAGAGGAGGTTTTGTTATTAGAACGCTGGATTGCAGAACAGCAGGCTATTTTCTCTTCCTCTCGGAGCCTCAGCAATTTAGCGGCTGGGTAGTAGAAGGAGGATATTAGGAAGAAGCAGCGAGATGTGGGGTGGACATGCCATTTCAGCCGAAGCTCATGAGGGTGAATGACTGGTGAGCAGGGCTGTATACAGGTAATTAATTCATCATCGACAGGTCATCAATCGGATGTTGATAGTGTGGAGCGCATATTGGAGTGGAGGGCCGATACCATTTCGGATTTACGCCAGCTAGTTCTACCTTATCTCCGGTAGATCTACCTATTCATTGTACCTACTTTCGCTGTAGCCTAGAAGGACAACAGCACGATAAAGACAAGGATTCAACATTGATGAGCGCGTTCCTGGCCAGCACAATCTATGCATGTCTCGTGACTGCATGCCTAGGTATTCTCGCGCGAAGGATCGCACCAAGGCAGGACACGTGAGTACTGTGAAGGGAATAGGTTCTGTACGACGAGGGCAGCGCGAGAACTAGAACTAAGGTACATGTACGCCGCGGCGCGATCTGACGAGAAACACCTTCGACTTGCGACAACGACGATACCGAGATCACATACGAGATCCCTCGCGACCGACTGCGCAACCCCGAAGAACCAATACAAACAAGTCTCATCCCCAAGACCTCACCATTGCGAGACGACGGCATGGTGCAGCCAACGCCGCCCTCGTCTACGTCGTCGACCAACGGCGCCTCCCCAGATGGGCAATCCTTCGCTGGACGGGTGATTCGCAAACGCAACCGAGTGCCCCTGTCGTGCGGGCCTTGTCGACATCGCAAGTTGAAATGCAATCGAGGACATCCTTGCGACAATTGCTCGAAGAGAGGCGATACAGGAAATTGCAGCTATGCGACACCCGGGAGCAGCAAGAAAGGGAGTGGCAGTAGGTCGAACGCCTCTCCGGATCACATGCAAGAACGTATAGATCGTCTCGAAGGCTTGGTGTTGTCTCTTATGACGAGCGGCGCGCAGCCCGCAACGACGTCTGCTGCGCAAGCTGTCATAGGCGACAGCAGAAGTAATAGCTTGAGTACTGGTTCGGATTCGAAGTTGGGTATTGGCGGGCAAGACACAATCCGTGAAGAGGGTGAGGGTGAAGAAGAAAGCGAGGTCGAAGGCATTTCTCGCGGCATTGGCATCATGAAGATGGACAATGGTAAGGCCATATTTGCCTCTGACGCGCATTGGTATGCCATCCTGGGCGAGATCAGTGAAGTGAAGAAGTACTTTGAGAACCACAAGGAGGACTACAAACACCATTTGGAAAAGGTACAGGCACTCAAAGCGGGCAACAGTTCGAATACGGCGTTCCTGCTGCAAGGACCTGCGGCCAAGGACAAAAACGAGCTGCTCGCAGCGTATCCTTCAAAAGCAGATGCGGATCGGTTGATAGCGCGTTATTTCAACGCGTACGATCCCTCTGTACATATCATACATGGACCGTCATTCCAGAAGCAATACGACAAGCATTGGCTTAATCCGCTGGAGTCCAGCGTCATCTGGCTCGGTATGTGTTTCGCCATGATGACTCTGGCATTACAATCATATCACCGAGCAGGGGACGAGCCGCCAGAGTATCGAGGCAGAACACTCCAGCTTTCCCACTCATACAGGAAATTAACTGCGCAGTCCTTGCTTCTCGGCGATTTGACGCAAGCTCACCCGCAAACTCTGGAAACGCTCGTGTTGCATATGCAGGCCGAGTACAGCAGATCGAGAGACGCGGAGCCTTCTGTGTTGCTGTTGACCGGACTGTGTGTGCGCCTGGCTATGCGCATGGGGTATCACAGAGATCCAGGACCGCATCCAGCTATCACGCCATTTCAAGGAGAACTGCGAAGACGAGTGTGGACGTTTGTACGACAGTTTGATTGTCTCGTATCCTTTCAATTTGGTCTCCCTGCCATGATCAGAACAGATCATATGGACTCCGAGCCGCCTCGAAATCTGTACGACGACGAGCTGTTTGAAGACATGAAGAGCTTGCCACCATCGAGAGCGGCGTTTGAGGCGACGCCGATGTCTTATATGATCACGAAGAGCAGAATGACTTTTCTGTTTGGCCGGATTGTGGAACAAACGCAATCTGTGACCAACCCACCCTCATACGAAGAGACGCTAAAGTATGACACTGAGCTGCGAGAGATGAGGTCTCAACATCCTCCGCTGTTAAAAATGCGAACATTCCAAGAGTCGGCGCGTGATCCTGCCAATCTCATCATGCAGCGATTAGGCCTGGAGATGGTCTACTTGCGCTCTTTATTTGTGCTTCATCGCCGTTTTATCGCTCGAGGTCGAGAGAGTCCGCGGTATGCCTACTCCCGACGGACTTGTTTGGACGCCGCAATGGAGCTTCTTGACCATCAAGCGACCCTGCACAGAGAGTCACAGCCTGGTGGACGGTTACGGTCTGTGAAGTGGTACATATCATCACTGACTACACATGACTTTCTCCTTTCGGCAATGCTCGTTTGCTTGGACCTCTATCACACTGCAGAACCAGAGCGGAAAGCGCGAAGCACAAGTCAACCAATACCACCTCTAGTGGCCGAACTCTACGATGAAGGTCGACGAGAGCAGATGATGCAAGCTGTGGAACACTGCATAACCATTTGGGAGGCAGTTCGTGATCAGTCGATGGAGGCGTATAAAGGATCAATTGCTCTGCGTGTCATGGTGGACAAGCTCAAAGCGAACCAGTCGCAGAGGCCAGCTCCGGCATATCCTCAATCGCAGCAAGCACAGACTTACGCCAATCGCAGTGCAGCGGTCAACTACGGCATGTTTCCCAATGGTAATGTAGCTGACATCGACACGGACGACTTGCCCCCTGAGCAGTCTGCAGCAATGACCTTGGGGATGTTGTCTTCCGGTGGCATATCACCAGGTTTCAGTATGACTATGCCCCAAGCTGCAGTAGTGCCGCAGCAGCAGCAGCAGCCATACCCTGCAAGCATGGCTGCACTTCTAAACGATCCCACAACCGAACGTACTGGCCTCACTCCACAATACTCCGGCCCCGACAGCTCTACAAGCATGGGCGGAGCCGCCAGCCCCATGAGCCAAATGATGGCGCAGAGCAGCAGTTTCATGGGCATGGACGCGGGCGACATTGATTGGGTAAGTTGTATCGTTTGTCATTGCATGCTGATTATGATTACTACCTAGTAGAACAACTTCAGCAGCGCTGACGATTTGTACAACAGGGCGCGTGGGACTCGTACATCCAAGGGACGAGTAGTGGCGGCATGGATACAGGCGCAATGTGGCCAATGAACCTGGATCTTGCTTCGGATGCCAATGGCCAGGGTGCTCAGCAACTACTACTACTACAACAACAACAGCAGCAGCAGCAGCAGTCTAATGGAGTCAATAATGGCAATTCAGTCTTTATGGGAGCAACCACTCCTGGAGGCAACACGAATATGATGTGATGCAACGCGAATATGATGGGATGATGATACCTACCTTACTGTACAGAAGATAAAATCGAAACAGCAACCATGCCGAGAGATGATCATGAAATGATATCAAGAACTACCTACCTACCTTACCTTACATGTAGTAGTAACTACTTAGTAGTACACTCATCACCTTTCATCAATAATGAAGCCCCCCCCCCTCTTCTCATCAAGACTCTCTCTCTCAAGTCTTCTGATATGGACATACTGTACAGCAACTATCACTCCAATAAGTAAAGTGATAGAAAGTCTCCCCAAGTCCCTCACGCGCGCTGTGCCGATTCGTGCACAATCATAATAAAAATAGTTCTATATACATCATAGTTGAAGGTCCTGTCAGGTTGGTGTAAGGTAAGGTATACATGCATGCATGCAGGCAGGCATATACTACATGTACAACTTACGGATGCGCCCTGCTGATTCAGCTATGTACATAAGATGTCAGTATGTCAGGTAGGATAATAAATACGAGGCTGAACGCGAAGTTGAAGGGCTGGGTTCTTTCGGGTAAGATGTGTATATACGCCCTGTCTCGTTAAGGTAAGGTATTCTTTATATATATAGTGATATGAATTCTTTCTTTTCCTGATGTTATGTATGGAGTGTAGGGACTAACCTTACCGTAGTATTTGATAGTATAGTTCCTGGCTTCTGCGAGGTGAGTGTGAATTCAATGTTGTTACTACTTGTAAGGTAATGTAGTCGACTCATGTCGGTCACGGAATACCGCAAAATCCGCTATTATAAGTTACATGTAACCTGGAAGGTATGATGATGACGATGATGATGAGGATGATGATGATGATGTATTGGCAAAGGCTTAAGTCCGCATCCCCAGAAGCCCGGGGCGATGTTCTTCCAGGCGGAACTTCGGCCGAATTAGTTCCGAATTGGGAAGTTCATCGTTGAACTCCGTAGGTCATGGACATAACTGCACGCTTGAGAGGTTACGAGGTGGGTTGATCCACTTGGACCAGGACTAGTTCGATGCTCAGCCTATGGTATACTGGATGGGACAGGTACAACAGCAGGAGCGAGGGGAGGGGAGGCATGTACGTGGAAGGTATGTACTGTAGCTCCTTCCCGTCCATCCCACATGATCATCATCATCAGAGCATCACATCCATTTTTGTTCCTTCCAGTTCTGACTTCTCTCTTCCTCTCTCTCTAGCCCAGTCCCCGTCTGCTCCACCCCCCCAAAAGTGGGTGCCTAAACACGTCCGCGCCGACACCTGGCACGCGCTCGTGGGTGAAGAGAAGACTCCCCACCACCACCACCATCACCACCACCACCACCGCCACCCCCCATAGTCCTACCACGTCCCTCCGGACAATACGGCGATTTCCCGCTTGCTTGACAGCCGCAGCATCCGAGGCACCCGCGACTTACCGCGCTCGAACTGCAGCACTTCCATCGGAGTATTGGCTCCGTGGCAGCGCCACAAGCACTTAGGAGGCGTTCGCTTGAAGCCGCATAAGCTCCCCTCCTCGCCTCGCAAGCTCTTCCTTTAGCACTTTTCTGTCCCGCCTCCGTCTGGTGCTTTCGGTGCACTCGCTCTCTTCACCCGGCAGCCAGCAGGAAACTTGCTGTCGCCATCATGTCGCTCAAGAAGGCGCTAAACAGCTTTCGCCCAGGAAGTGGCTCCAATTCCACGGCAACCAGTGATACCGAGAAGACCGAGAAAACCGACACCCCAGGTCGTCGCTCCACGACCGGCCTTTCAGCATTGACAAACGCTCACCCGTTTGGCAGACACTCAACAGACTCTGCCCGAGCCTCCACCGATCATGTGCGCTCTCCCACCTCGGCCTCCCCAAGCCGCCAATCCCGCGAGCACCATCGAGCCTCGCATAGTCCGCTGGGCTTTCTGCGCCGCAAGATTCGGGCGAGCTCCGAGGACTCGCACTCCTCCACCGAGGACTACTTGCCCGTGAATCGTGATGGTGATCCCTTGAGCAAGAACCAACAGCGCAAACATGAGCGGGCTGCAGAAAAGGAAGCCCATCGAAAGGAGGCTGAAGAGCGTATACAAGCCGATCGCCAACGCAAGGAGGAAATGCAGCGTCGTGCAGAATTGGAGGAAACGGAAGAGCAAAAGTCCAAGTACGGTGTTCTCCCCATCAATTACTATGCAGGTCAGCAGAAGCACCAGGACCGAATTGATATTCGTGAGCTGAAGCCGGACCATATTGGCAAGATGGTCTGCTTCCGGGCACGTATCCACAACATGAGGAAGCTGAGTGCGCACCTCGTGTTCGTGGAGCTGCGGCAGCAAACCGCCACTATTCAGGGCATTCTGCATGAGCACGGTAGCGTGTCCCCTCACTTTGTCTACTGGGCGGAGCACCTCCACGTCGAGACCGTGGTTTTGGTCAAAGGTGTGATCCAGGAGCCAAAGTCAAAACAGGGCGAAATCATTGGCGTTTCGATACACAACTTGGAGGTGCACATCCACGAGATGCACGTGGAGGCCACACCCAGCGAGCCACTAGCATTCACAGTGCATGAGGCAGAGGTGAGTAAGACTGACACGCAGAAGGAGGGAGATTCACGCCACCGCGTGTCCGATCGTGCAAGGCAGAGCAACCGGATTATTGATCTGCGTTCAACAGCTTCGCAAGGCATCTTCCGAGTACAGTCTGGCATATGTCAAGCGTTCCGCGCACATCTCCATTCTCTTGGCTTCATGGAAATTCATACGCCGAAGCTACAAGGCGCAGCGTCAGAGTCTGGAGCAAGTGTGTTCAAGGTCGACTATTTTGGTCGACCTGCCTTCCTGGCACAGTCTCCTCAATTGGGTAAACAGATGTGCATTGCTGCAGACTTCCGCAGAGTGTTCGAAATTGGACCCGTGTTCAGAGCGGAGAACAGCAATACCCACAGACATTTGACAGAATTTACAGGCTTGGATTTGGAAATGGCCATCGACGAGCACTACCATGAGGTTCTACGCGTACTGGACAGCACGTTCAAGGCTATCTTCACGTTCGTCTATGAGAACTACAGGGAGGAAATTGAGGTTGTGAAGCGCCAGTTTCCCCACGAAGACCTCGTATGGCTCGAACAGACGCCAGTCATTCCATTTGCCGAAGCGATCCGCATGCTCAACGACTCTGGATATCGGAACGAAGACGGAAAGCCTCTGCCAGAGGACGAGGACATGGGAACCCGTGATGAAATTGCTCTAGGTGCAGTGATCAAGGAGAAGTACAAGACCGACTACTACGTGATTGACAAGTTCCCGGCATCTGCACGACCATTCTATGCTATGCCGGACCCTGACAACGAGAGCCTCACAAACTCCTTTGATATCTTCCTGCGTGGTCAGGAGATCTTGTCTGGTGGCCAGCGCATCCACGACGCACCCATGCTCATCAAGAAGATGGAGGCCCTGAAAATGGACCCAAGCACCTTGGAAGAGTACATGACTGGTTTCGAATGGGGTGCGCCGCCCCATGGAGGTGGCGGTATCGGGATGGAGCGCATACTCATGCTGCTTCTCAAGCTTGGTGACATTCGAAATGCCACCCTGTTCACAAGAGATCCGAGATCGCTGCCGTACCACCCACCAGTCAAGCAACTCAGACATCCTGATGCCAGCACGTTGCATCCTCCTTGGTCAGGCCAAGATCGTGTTGCAGCACATATGGACTTCCAGCCCTTGCCCAAACTCATTGCCAACTATGGCGATGCTTCCAACACTTCTTGGCTGGAGCCTAAGTTTGAGGTCTGGCGCGACCCTAACACTGGCGCTGCCGTGGGCTTCGTACCTCACGAGGGCTTCAGCATAACCATTGGAGATCCACTGTGCCACCCAAGCCAGTATGCGAAGACCATTGGTGGCTACCTGCGATATATTAAGAAGGAGCGGCGACTCAAGCCATTGTGGCTGCTGTGTGGCGCTGGTCCAGAAGAGGTGCTAGCAACGAAATTCGATTGGCGATCCTTGTCCGTTGCAGCTGAGCAGCGACTGGATCCTGCAAACAACCCTGCAGCGCACGATCCGGATATTCAGCGCAAGTGCCGCCATGCCGAGAAGGAGGGTGTCAAGGTTCATGATATCAATCTTGGTACTCCAGTGCCTGACGATATCAAGGAGAAGATCGACAAGCGCATTCAGGATTGGCTCAAGAACCGCAAGGGCAAGCAAGTGCATTTGACCGATGTGCATCCATGGCAGGACGTGGAGCACAGACAATACCATTACACCTCCACCAAGGACGGAGAGATTGCTGGTCTGGTCATTCTAGCACAGCTGTCGCCCGATCACGGTTGGCAGGTCAAGTTTGCTTTGGACTTCCCGGGTGCGCCGTCAGGTTCAATCGAGTTGCTCGTGCTACATGCGCTCAAGGCTGCCGCAGCTACTGGCGCAAACTCTGTGACCTTTGGTGGCGGAGCTACCGCCAAGCTCACACCAGGACACAACTTGAAGGGAACCAGGGTCAAGGTATTGGCCAAGGCGTACCACGCCATCGCGACTGAGCTCAAATTGACGAACAAGAGCGAATTCAGAGAAAAGCTCGGCGCTCAAGATGATCCAATTTACGGTAAGTGGCACTTTGATACTTGATACAACGATATGTGGGTGCTGACATTCGAGACAGTATGCTACCCACCTCATGGTCTGGGACCTGCGGGTGTTAGAGCTATCCTGAGCTTCTTTGAGGACGACGAAGACGATAAAAACAAGGTTTAGCAGTCCAAGCAAGAGCGTGCACCATCTTTGTTGCCCAAGAAGCTCACGCGAGTTTTTACTGCATAAATGTCTGAATACAGGATAGTGTCGACAAGGATTGATATAACGATGGAGTGAGTTGGGGCGTGTGCACGGATGTGCTCCTGCCTGTTCTCCGTATATAACGATACAACTAGATACCAATTGCAGATTTTCTTTTGCAGCCTGTGTATTTTCTCACAGAAAGCAGCTATCACTTTGCCTGTGCGCTCTATAGGTTGGCCTTGATGACATTGATTGGCGGAATATACAACCCATCCCATCGTTTCTGCATTAGGTTGCATTGCGTTTTTAAAGACATACACGTCCCAATGCACCACCACCCTCAGCAAGGTTGTTTTTTAGATTTGTTGGTGTCTCCATTTTCTCATCTCCACGCGCCTTTCACCAGACTATATAATGAACCTAGTAGGTACATGTAATGTAAGGTACCTAGTAAATGTCTCTAATTTTTCGTGCACATATCATGATATTGGGTCAAATAACACTCGGAGTGAATCTTCGTTGTCGTTGTCGTTGTCGTTGTTGTTGTTGTTGTTGTTGTTGCTCCCAATTAGCATATGAGGTAGAATTATGTCGGTCGAAACAGCTGTAAGTCTGTCTGTAACCTACAGTATCTGTTGTATCTTGTAGTGTTGTGTACTGTATTGCCTGAAAGGATCGTGGGATGAAATAGAAAGGTAGTAGCTACATGTAGCTGGGTAGGTAGGATTTCTGATTTCTCT
>KZ105169.1:269-28367 GCA_000504405.2 Mycosphaerella sp. Ston1 | reverse complement strand
GCGGCCTGCCTGTCTCTTCTCTTCTCGGCGGCCTACCTATCCTCTCTTCTCGGCGGGCTGTCTCTGTCTCTTCTCTTCTCGGGCGCAGTATATTTACTTTGAGATTACGTTAATAACGTGGACTTACATACATTCTGATTATTCACATAATGAGTCAGAATATGGGTTGCCCCTAGACAAAAACTTGGGTTGCCCTTAGCCACGCCGCGGTAGAACTACCTTAGTGTGGAAACTTTATTGATCGTCGCGTCAAGTGCTTCCAATAATGTTTCAGGTTACCCAAACACGCTTCATCAGGGCACAGATCACAACTGCTCTGGCTCTGCCTCTGCGCCTGTTGCACAGGCTGAATAGCTCCTGAGTCCTGAGCAAGCAAGCGACAAGGTCGTGCAACATTCTGTTCTGGAGGCTGTACACACAAGAAGCTACGGTACATGTACCTTAGGACAAATTGACATACTGTACAAGTTACAACGGATCTGAGAGCATGCTCGGACCTCCTCTCTCGAAAGCCTAACCGCTGGCTATTGGTGCATAGCCCCGGGAAGCTGGCGACCCCGCTTGCTTGTGCTCGAGCTGCATGAGACATCGAGCACGTGCCTGAGATGGAGAGTCCTTGACTACATGTATCTTGATCTTATTTCCAGTCGGCAGTGAGTCTGCCATCCTTCATCCGCCGACTAGACACCTGGCGCCACTCTCATTTACTCTGGAGAGTTCGGAGAGCTTCGACGTCCCTACAACTGGGTCCCTTGTAACTGGTGTTGCTCAGCGCGTTTGCCTTTCGAGGATTCGTCGTGTGCATCGGAACGACATAGCAGCTGCCTGTACGCAAGACATTGAGAGGCATTGTGTGGCAGAAGCTGGGGCAGCATTGGCTTCGTCCTTGCCAAGTGTAGGCCGCAAAGCTCGCTGCTTCAGTCACAGGAATCGAGCAGTGCGCGTCCCCAGGTAAATCAAGGAAAGACAAGAGTGCGAAACGAGAAGCGATCGCGCACTTACTTTCGTTCGAGCTTGCAGCGTCTTCGAGATGGATACAGCAGTGAAAAGATGTGTCTCGACTGCAGCAGAACGTGTGGCTGGCGTATGTATTTGCACTACCGCACGTTAATGTTCAACCACGAGAGCTCCTCCTACCCGCCGTCCTGTCGGTGATTGACTCGAGAAAGCTGAGAAATAGCTCTAAGGTAGGACTTCCATCACAGCAAATTCGTATAGACCTACCAGGCCTCACGTTTCGGCCTGTGGTGGTCAGCAGCTTAGCAACCGGCCAACCGCAATCAGTCTGATGCAAACTCGCTCTGCCTGCAATCATCGCTGCTCGTCAAGCTGAATGGGGACGTTCAATTGCTGCCGTTTGGCCTCTATGTTGACGCTAGACTGACTGCGTTGCTTCGGTACGGCAAACCTGCTTTTATGGGCGCAGTCAATCTAAGTGCGACGTTCGCATCAGATATATGAGGCCGGGGCTTCCTGCGTCACAGGTCTATGTGATTGAATAGGTCCTCCTCTCGACGCCGCCCAGCTGCGTATTCGATCGCAGGATTAGGCGAGGCGTTGAACGTCTGCGCAAGAGGCGTATCTACCTGGTAGGTAGGTAGGTAACACTGCTTCACTAGAATATCTCAATTTGGATCGCCTTGGAAATCAGCAGTAGCTCGTCGGCGTCGTGGGCCGCACCTGGATTGGTCGAGTGTTTAACGGAGTATTGGTGTGAGTATGCGCGCAGAAGCCCATATCATATCATGACTCGTACAATAGGGAGGTAGGTCATATCTTGATAAGGCGAGAGGGGAGACTAGGCCATCCGAGAGGAGTCGTCTTCAAGGTGCTCCTTTGATTGGCCAAGCCCTCGGCAATCTAGAACTATCATCATGCATCGCATCGGCGCAAGTCGGCGGCGTAGAGGTATCATCATCAGCAAGTGTATGTGTAGGTAAGGAACGCATGTATCATTGCTGTTCATTGCTCATTGCTTCTCCCTACGGTACGGGCCCGACTCCTGCCCCCGCCGCTGCCCTCCTTCTCTGCCCAGTGCCCACGTCGCGTAGTTCTATCACATCTCTATCACATCCTCAACATCGTTATTGCGGACAAGAATAGGATACCTGACGTACGAGTCGAATCAATCGCTCAGCATCATGGCCATCCATCCTGAGCTCGCGAGCGCCTCCTCGCCACCTTCCGATCCTATCGAACGCGTAGAAGCATGGACTGTTGCTCTGTCTCAGGCTACAGATGCTCTCGCTGCAACATCGATCTCGAGCCCATCGTCCCATGTACCGCGCGTCACCGTTGAGATTCCCCTCGACGAGCAAGCCCTTCGCGACGACCTTCCCCAGCCGAGACGCGAGGCTGTTCATACCGTCTACAAGAGGCGCGAACCAATCAGGCGAGATAGTGTCAAGCGGCGTGAAGCGCTGCTGAAGGGGAAAGAGGGCAGTAGACGGAGAAAGCGTTGGGAGAACGATAGATTACTGAACAATCCCCACGCTGAGCCACCACTGCCTAGTGATTGGCAACCAACTGCAACGCACACCGTGCAGAATGTACCGTATTTCCTGGCCCCGCTCTGGGATGCTGAATACAGTCGGAAGTCCCAAGAGCGCCAGCGACGAGCAGCAGCAGCAAAGGCCCCTGCAAGCAGAGAGGAAGCTGTGGCGGCTCAGGTCACGTCGGAATTGCGGGCGAAGCTCAAGAAATCGCGCGGTGCGATCAACCTGCTCCAGGGACTCGAAGAAGAAGTCCGCATGTTCGTCTGTCAGTGGGAACAGAAACAGCGCGAGCTGGAGAGTGAAGGTCTCATTGAACCTGACAGTTCGGACGACGAGATTGTCTTCGTCGGCCGCAACGGCACCATGTCCGACGACAAGCGCAAGGAGAAGGAGGCGAGGCATCTTCGCAAGGACAAGCTGGTTTACCAAAGTCTTGTTGACGAGAATGGAGCCGCTTTTGGTCGTTACTTGGTCCACTCCATTGCGCAATATGTAAGTGTTGTATTTCATTCCGGGATGCTATATAAGGTGCTGACCCTGCCAGTATGGTCTCTCTACTTGGTCTGTCACAACGGGGAGTCCAGCACGTCGTGAGGCATATGTGGGATTAAAGGTCGACCCTATAACACGTCGACCGAGCTTAACGCATAGCGTGCTCCCGCGGCCATTGTGGACCAAGGTGTAGCATGGTGGACGTGAAATGTTGTTATTTTCTCCAGAAGGCTTATTCTAGATCATTTGAAACAGGCAAACAATGCGGCACTGTCGCGAATTAGCGTGGCGCGACCGCCTTCACTTCTGTCGCTCGCCCTTTTGAATTAACATTGGAAACGCGCTCCATTGCCACATCGGCAGTTTTTCTGAGCCTCCTCGCACTGTAACTTCGCGCAACTCCACCTCGGCAGCAAAGAAGCACAAATCATATCCCAAGTCTGCGCCTGTAAGTTGTAGGTCGTCGCGTGCAAGCGATGGCCAAACCCACTCAACATGTACCACGAATAGATTGCTCTTGGTGGTCGACGCGGTCCTGACCCACAGGCAGGGGGTGCTACTCGAGGTTCACTTAGCCGGAGCAACCAGAAGGTCCCATTCCGGAAGACTTCCTTGGTCTACTTCTCCTGCTTCTTCTTCTGAAGATTTTCTTGCATGACTTGGGAAGCTGAGGACCGTTCCGTTGGGTAAAATAAAAGTCTTGTCAGTTTGCAGTCGTCCCCTTTCCCAGTGCCTCGCCAAGCTCCTGAACGCCAACAAAATGGGGAGTGATATGAAGTACGCAGGTCACATCATCATCACGTACGAACAGTTCTGAGCCTAAGTACATCTGAGGAGAAATGGTGATGTGGCCGTTGATTCATGTACTAATACATTCGGAAGCCTGGGCATGATCGACTACAAAGTGGTTATAAGCTAGCGTGGCCTACGTCGAGGCTGATCTATGAGCTGCCGCGAGATGAAAACTTACGAGGATTGCTGGCCAGAGATGTCTCGTGTCGGGAAACGGGGCGGATGAACGATGGAAGTTGAAGGAGAAAACAAAAAGTCATGCTTGTTGCGCTCATTCTGCATACGCGCCATTGCTCATCTCCATCTCATACTCCAGATCTGGTTGAAACTCACAATAAAGTGTTTCTGGATCACTGGCCATCTCGAAGGTATACTTCGCACTCTCCTCTGGCACGTAAATCTTCGGAAGGCCATTGGCAGCAGCAGCCTCAACTTGCAGTTGGATTTCGCAAGATCTCTCCATCAGCGTGTACATATACGCAGCTTCGTCAACCGTATTGCCGACTGTCAGCAGCCCATGGTTCCTCAATATCATGCCCTTGCCCCGAGCACCCAGAGCAGCAGCCAACCTCTGGCCTTCTTCCTCTGTAAAGACCACCCCACCAAAGTCCTACAACAGGATCAGCAAATTCCTACCCAAGGTAGGGAAAAGATTCCCTGGTAACCCCTCTCTCTCTCTCTCTCTCTTTTTTTTTCAAAAAAACAAAAAAAACAAACACGCACCTTATAAACCGCCTGAGCCTCCCCATAAAAATACGTCACATCCTGATTCAACATCTCCAACGGCCTCGCAAAGCTACTCCAAGCCTTTCCCGCAGGACTATGCGTATGACAAGCCGCAACGACATCCGGTCGTGCTTTATGCACCGCCGAGTGAATCAAAAACCCCGCAGCGTTCGCAGGACGGCTCATATTGCCTCCGATGGCGTTTCCATCGTAATCGACCAGAATCATATCGCTCGCTTTGAGTAAGCCGAAATGTCGCCCCAGTGGATTCGTCCTGTGATGCTCCGAAAAAAAAAAGAGAAACTTGTGGTTAGCGGTTCTTTTTCTTCTTCTTCTTCTTCTCCAATTTCTTTTTGGTTTGGAAGAAAGGGAAAGAAAAGAAAAAGAAAACGGGGATGGGGTAGTAAAGGTAAAAACATCATCATCATCATCATCTTCCATCTCAAATCTTCTTCTTCCTCTTCTTCCTCTTCTTCTTCTTCTTCTCATCATCATCCCCATCCCCATTATTATCCCCATCCTCCCCATCCCGGCCTCCCTCCATTTTTTTCAAGCAAAAAAAAACAAAAAAAAGAAATAGAAATTAAAGCCTCACCAAAAAGTATGAACATTCTCCGGATCTCTCACCGAGATATGGCCCGACATGCCTTCGCAATAGCCTTTGCGCGCAAAAACGCGAAAGGCGAGCGCCATGTGTTCGAGCATCCATTTGCGATGCTGGTCAAAGGAAATAAAAGTGGGGATTCCGGGGAGACAGGTGCCTTGACTGATCATTTCCAGAGGAGTTTTTTTCTTTTTCGGGGGTGGTGGTGGTGAAACTGCATGATGATGATGATGATGATTGTTGTTGTTGTTGTTGTTGTTGTCGGCTTGTGGGCTCTTCTTCTTGGTCTTGATGGATTCGTCGTCGGGCGTGGTTGTTAGCGCTGCAGGGGCCATGTTGGGTTCGCTATATATCCTTGTCCGAAGTCCAGCAAGAGTTATTTATTATTAAAGAGATATGATATGATTTTTTGTCGTGAAGGTCGAAGAAGACAATAATTAAATGATCGAATCGTGGCTCTGCTCTGCCTATCTATGCTGTTGCCCGGGCCGGCAGGCCAAGTGTGACCTCTGCGCCAAGCATTAGGTTCTATGGCGAGCTCGGTCCAGAGCTCTCAACCTCGCCTCGCAACCCCCTCCTCTGTCTCTCTCAATCTCGCTCTTATATTGTAGTACTATGCAGTAGGAATGGTAGTGCGAGAAGATGTCTCCTGTCAATGAGCTAGTCAGCTATGACACATCAAAGAGAACCTCTAATCTACCTTAGCCATATATAACTACCTACTTGTTCGGACGGACATCGAATGCTGAGCTACCTTACACAGCTCCTCGACCGATTCACGAGGCGGGACGAAGAGAAGCAAACTCGTTGGCCACCAGTAGTGACAACTGATTTCAAGATCTGTTAATGTCAGCTTAAGGTACAGAGTGATTTGCAATCTCGAGACAGCATATCGCGCTCTGGTGCTAGGGAGAGTTGTCATGTGCAGTGCGCTTGAGCTACAAGGAGATCAGAGTCAAGCGGCGAGGTGGAGGCCAAATCATGCGGTATAGTGTAGTGGTCATGCTGGACATGGCTGACGATGGCAATCACAAAGTCGAGGTAGGGTGGCGAAAATACCCCGGTAAATTGCTGTACAGCAAGAAGTAGAAGAATGAAGATGCTGATGCCAAGACTGTCCTTCGCTTAGTCAGTCGGGCCTGTCTCACAAACAACACCATTCCATGCTAAACAAAAACCGTCGCTAATCTAGACTTTATCGTTCTTCCTTGAGCGCATGAAGGGTCGTACATTCAACGTTAAAGAGCGCCAGGCTAATGCAAAAATGAGGCAACGTAGTCAATGGTTGCGCGTTTCGAGAAATGAAGTCGCATTCAGGCCCTGGATGTACCACTTGGGCTGTTAGTGTGACTTCAACAAGTGCGATATTCCCAGACTTACCTGCTGATCATCAGCTATCACCGACCAGGTTCACCACAGGGTTGAAGTTTTGGTAAGCACAATTCGACGAGATGGCGACCGAGCTGTCGGAAACTGCCACCACCTTTCCGTTGCGCATGATAGACACTTCTGGCTTGACACCAGTACCTGACACGTACGGCGGAAATGGTACCATGCCCATAGAAGGCCCAGAGCCGTCGGCCGGGAAAGTCCAGTACTTGTTGCTGCCCACTGACATGGAGATAGTGGCAGCGTCCTTGACAAGAGCCCAAGCAAAGACCGCGTCATTCGGATAGGCGTTGTTACGAATGCCGGCCGAGGATCCGCCTTCGCAGACGGTGGCTTTGGGGTGGATGCGATGCCAGAAGACTACTTGATCCTGAGTAATGGCAGGAGGGCTGCCAGTCTTCCACCACGAGATGTAGTACTTGGCAATGATGCGCCATGCAGCGTGGTCCTGGCCCCACACGTATGCGCCCATGTTTCCGAGCTCGACATAGTCTTTGGCAGTGATATCTTGCGAAGGAAGATCGCGAATGTAGTGCGACTCGCAGAAGTCGTTCCATGTAAGAATCTCAATGATGTCTGGCTGGACTTCGTCGTCGCTGGTGATCTGCGCAAAACGCTGGGGAAAGAGGGTGTCGCTGTATGCGACCCAGGCATCGAGGGGGTTGCCGTTATCCAGGTCCTTGTACTGCCATGGAGACACAGCTGCCGCTTCAGTTAGTCACATGTCCATTCCTGATGCCCTCTAGCTGACTTACCCATAATATAAGGGCCGGTCTTGCCAGCTTTCTTCAGTGCTGACTGGAATGCTTGGTCAGGTGTGGCGGTGATGTTGGCATCTACATCGAGCGGCCAGGCTTGCCAATTGAAGTATCCGTCCACCGAGGGATAGTCGGAGATCAGATCGGCAGCGGCGGACGAAGGCGAAGTGTAGCCGGACATCGAGTATGTCGTAAGCGCGGGCGCGAGGGTGATGGCGTTGTTCCAGTACTTCATGTTGGACTTGAGCGTCTGGAAGAAATCATTGCCGTACTGACTCACTTGGTCGCCACCATAGGTCGAAACCAAGATGTTGCTGTTCCAGCGGTAAGTGGCGGAGCTGCCGGCGTACTTGGTGATCATGGTCTGCATGAAGGTCGTGTTCCAGTACACGTTGCATTCAGTATAGCTCATATCGAAAGAGTACATGAGCTTGAAGCCCACGTTCTCCGCGGCAGTGAATGCATCATCGATGCGATCGATGGCCCAGCTTTGGTCGTCCTGGCAGTTGGGAGGGATCCAGTTCAAGGCAAAGCCGTCGATACCAATTTGCTTGGCAGTAGTCATGTCGGATTCCCACATGTCCACGTCGTACGCATACGTGTTCATGACCATCATATGAGCCATGACGGTGGCGGCGGACGCAGTCCGCACGGCCAGGGCCGAGAGAAGGGCGAGAAGGGAGAAGAGAAGCATGATGGTGGAGGCTGTGTCGTTCCAAGCAGTGCTGTAGGTTCTGTTGTCGTCTTGGGAGCTGTTGCTGCTGTGGGAGCGTGGTGCTGGTGCTGGTGCTGGTGCTGGTGCTGGTGCTGCTGCGGGTGGTGCTGTGGGAGCGTGCTGCTGTGATGGTCAAGAAGGGTATGGCGGCGCTGTCGAAGCTGCTGGCCAATGCTCACGAGGAGAACGGTTGAGTTTAATTTGTTCCAAAGGAAGGGACGACTCGACGACGAGAGTCTTTTTGAAGGAGTGTGAAGTGAGGGTGGTGGTGGTAGTGGTGGTAGTGGTGGTGGTGGCGGTGGGGATGGTGAAAGCGAGGGTGAGGGCGGGTTGAAGGAGTGTGATAGCACCAGGCCGGGTCTCTCAGAGACGATGAGGACGAGGTCTATGCAAAGCAGTGCATCTGGAACCAGAAAGGAAGACACCACGAAGGAAGCAGGAGGTGTGCGAAGGGACGGTACTTAGACACCTGGGCCGACGCCACGAGCCTGGTGCGTCCGAGAGTGTAGAGCGACGAGAGACGCAGAGCATACACCGCGTCCCGCTGCACGATAGATTCTAGTGTCCATACTCAATAGCACAACCTGGCAGAGATCAGTCGGGAGCCCCACTCGCACCTCCCCTTGTGTTGCGTGCAATCAAAACGCCTGGCCAGCCGCTGCCTTCAGGATAGACTCACTAGGTACTCCGTACTGGACTCTGGACTACGGGACTGGCAGTGGGACTGTGGGAGTGGCAGCGGGCCTGGGCGCGGGAGCGGGCGTCGCCGAGCGTCGACAGAACGAGAACTAGAAACAGGCACCTTACCTACCTAGGTACGGTATGGATCCATAATGGCATAGATGAAGGAGAGAACTAATGGCATGCCAGGGATGCAGTGGCGCATGCGGGTGCCGGCGAACAAGGGGTTGTTGTTCTGCTCAGACAAAGCAGTGTGATGAAAGGCTGAAAGCACGCCGAGGGCGGACTGTACTCACCAAATGGCAAAAGGTACTCACTAAGGTACGCTCTCCTCAGTGGTGTAGAACTCCTCTGGGCTGTATGGATGTACTGTGCCGTACCGTACTAACTGTACCTGCAGCTATGCACGGCGGCCCGCCCGCGACGCGCTCTAGCGGCGACAAGGGTCTGGTTTCAGTTTGACAACATGGGCGCTTGGCTACCGCTCTGGTCTGGCGTCGTGCTGCAGCAGACGAGATGAGCATGTGCAGCAGAAACAACACCGGTGGGGCCCGCCGCGTCCAGGCGTCGAGTCGCACTCGCACTCGCAGCCAAGCAAGCAAGCAAGTAAAAGCAAGCATGCTGGCCGGCCATGTGTGTCGCACATCCACCACGCGAACTCGCGCATATCGAGAGCCGCCGAATGGCTGGTACAACTGCTCTGAAGGATCTATCTAGAGCCATGGTTCTGTCGGGCCAGATGGCGAGTCTGGACGCAAGGTGGCTCTGGTCCAGATGTGCCGCTCCTCACAGCCGATCATCTATTGTCCATGGCGAAGAGCATTCGCGCGCAAAAGTGCCGCGTCCACAGCGCCACCAGTCCACACACCGTCTGCATCGCCAGGACTTCGAGAGCGAGCCGGTCTTCGCGCAGTGGCCCCCTCCACACCAGCCAGAGGTTGAGCACCGTGAGATTGGTCGTCTCGACGACCTTTCCGCTCTCGTCCACCGCCACACGGACGAGCTTGAGCTGGTGCAGCACTTTGAGCACCTCGCCCACAAGCGGTCTCATGTCCTTCCATCCGTCTTCCGCAGGGTTTGCTGTTGATGGTTCCAGCAGCCCGGTGCGAGCGTTGAAACTGGGCATTCTGTGGCGCGGACACGGGACGAGCTTGAACAGCTGAGGCGCCGAGTACACAAAGTTGAAGATTTGCGGAATGAACAACAGCAGCAAGGTCTTACTGAAGTGTCCAAGGATGCCGACCACAGCAAACACCATTCCGGCAAAGTAACAGTACGTGTCTCCAACGAATACCTTGGCGGGAAACCAGTTGTGTTTCAGCAATGCAAGTGACACTCCTACGAACGGCAACAGCAAGTAGATGCTAAACAGATGTGACTCTGCCGCCGGGTGTGGTTGCTGGACCGTCGGTAGAAGGTACAGCACATCGTTCAACGCAATCAACATTGCAATAACGAGTGACTGACCGACTTCGATCCCATTGACTCCAGCCAGGATATTGATACTGTTGGGACAGAAGATTGATATAGCAGCCATATAGGCGTAATATATCGCACCGAGGTCTACCAGCTCCCCGAGATAGCCACGTAGGGGAAGAGGTACCACGACATGGGTCACGCCAAAGTCCACAAAGTACAGACCAAGCATTGGCAGTGCCGCAAACGCCGGGATGAAGAACTTGTGTCGCCATCTCATATCGAAGGTGTCGTCCAAGATCCCCAGAATGATGACGGATGCCAACGTGCTGTATGCAAAGCCATAGGAGGCGAGCTAATTAGCCGGTTAGCTGCGTCGCACTGCATTGATAAAGGGGTGATGCTCCTCTGACAAACCTTTTCCAGCGGGAACTTGTGGAGAAAACGTCCTGTCTCAATCTGCTGTGCTTCGAGCATGTGATCCTTGCTCATCCAGGCATCGGACGTCACTTCCACGAACGCGCGCCTGAAAGCGAACGGAAGGAAGAAGATGAGGGTCAGGAGGTATACCAGCCCACACACCAGGCCCATCATTTCTGGACTACAGCATTGTCAGCAGGCGTATTGTAAATAATGCAAATAGTACAAAAAAAGGGCGCTGTCCCTACAGTCTCGGCCTGTGCTTCTTAGACCTGTCTTCGCCCCCAAAGCCTTGCTTGATAAAGACATCTCCCGTCCACCTGATCGTGCAGTACGTGAAGGCATATGCCAGGCCACTGATAGCCAACGACGCGTAGAGAGGCTCGCCGTCATTGCGCCAAGAACTGATGAGAACGGTGAGGCATGCAAATGAAATGCTCGTCAGCACAGTCTTCTCGGTTCCACTGAGCGGCTGCATGCTGCCACTGTATTGTCGTCGTCGTTGATGGGAAGATGGCCATGATTGCGCCGTGTGAACCAGTACTAAATAGAGTACGGAGCACACCAAGTCCGAACAAGTGGCTCGATGCCTTTGCCGCTTGGCATTTCTTCCCGCCTCCCAACCCCATGTAGTTCTAGTGCCGTCTGGCATCCTGGCATACAACAACACCTCATCGTCGTTCGACCAGACCATCACCGCAGTCACGGGCTGTGTGGGTGGAGCAAGCAGAGTGAACATAATATGCCGGCCAATCAATTGGTGACGGACAGCGACACAACCTGAAGATGCCCGGGCTCCTGGAGCGCATCTAACATTACCTAGTACATACCTGGCTGTAACACACGACTTCATCGTGGTGTATGAACCATGCCTTCTCATGGCTTTCACCGCTTTTCACATGGCCACCAGGATCTGCTCACGTCCACGAGCTTCAATTTCTATGGCACTCGCATGGCGACTGCATCTGCGGACCACAAAGTCAAGGTCTGGGATCGTAATGAAGACACCAATCAATGGAGTGTCACCGATATATGGGTTGCGCATGATGCCGAAGTCACCGACGTGAGGTGGAATGGCCCTTTCGTGGGCGAGCACGTGGCGACAATAGGTGAAGATGGGTACTTACGCATATGGCAGGAGGACGTCAATGAGGCTCACAACTCTGGGAAGCGCTTCAAGAAGATCTACCAGCAGCTCACCGAGACCGGAGTCCCCTACATGTGCCTCGACTTCAAGAATATTGGGACTGAGACGTATATGGCTGTCATGACTCGCGATGGCCATCTTACCGTGTGCGAGCCAGAAGACCATGACGACCTCTCTGTATGGCGCAAGATGTGGTCCGAGTACTTGTGTCAGACCCCTTCGAGAACAGAAGAGTGTGCATTCAGGCTCAGCTGGCACAAGGAGAAGATTCCCGCATGGCCCGCTGTGCTGGCCGGCCTTGACCGGAAAAGCCTGAGCCTCGCTGTGGCGATTGGCACTCATGTGAAAGTCTTCAGGACAGACAAGGAACGCAAGTTCTTTACTGCAGCCATCCTTGAAGGCGCTAAAGAACTGGTGCGCGATGTTCAGTGGGCGAATGGAAGTATGCGTGGATTCGACACGATCGCTACTGCCAGCAAAGATGGCTTCTTGCGCATCTACGAGCTTCACACTGACGGTGCAAGCTCACTGCCGACCACCGGAAGCGGAGCTGCGTCAGGGCACGGCACGCCACAGATGCAGTCGCCGGCTACTCGCCCGGTGAGGTCTGGCATAGGCGCTGGACTGGCCGGGGGAGCTCGTGGCCGACGCGACGATAATGGCGGAGCGCCTGGGGCTATCAAGCAACAGGTTCGGTTAGTTGCTGAGCTCGAGGCACACAAGTGCACACCTTGGCGCATCTCCTGGGCGCCTCTGAGTGATATGCTCGTCAGTACGGGTGATGACGGTATCACGAGTGTCTGGAAGAAGTCGACTGAAGGCAAGTGGCTCGAAGCGGCTGAGATCGATGCCATTGGTGCACCACCTTGAGTGCAGCTGCCCTTGCCAGACCAGTCGTTACCATCTAGATCATGAGATCAACCTCAGAGGGCGCAGCGCGAAGTGGCTTTCGCCATCTCGTGAAAACAGTCATGCTAGAGCCACAGACTTTTCCCATGTCAGACAGCCCCAGTCACAAGGACTATCTATTTCAAGCGCTCCACACTGCATGTGCCGCCACATACATGTATCCTACAAAGATAGATTTGGCATGACGTTGTGCTCTTCAGCACTTCATGCGTAGTTTCTGGCGTTCGTCGTGGAACCTGATTTCCACAAATCTCGAGCTGAGAGCCATTGTGCAGCCATATCCCATACGCGCGCATCAAGGATACCTACCCGTGCGTGCACGATACACAAATCAATGCATGCAAGCAAGCTACTTTTGCGTCCGAAAAATAAATAAATACCTTACTTGGAATACACATCTTACACAAATCTATAACAATGGCACATGCTCTCCCTCAAATCCTCCATATTGTTCAAGTATTACCCAACATCTCCATTCTTTCCTCTCATTTCCGTCAAGATTTCGCTGCCAATATACTTACTACACTCAAGCTTGTTTACTCCAATTGCTTCTGAAATTTGAGCCTGAGACTGTTATTGACAACGCCCCCAAAGCCAAACGCCGGAACAATGCGACACATCCGCGCCAACGAGCTCTTCAACCAATCCACTCGCACTTTACGCATGCGATCCGCCATGGTGGTGTCGCCATTGCGATTGTACAAATCCAAGCCGAGGAGATGGAGCGGCGTGCTCACGAGTTGAATGCCCGCAGGAGCCAAGAACTGCGCCGCAGAAGTTCTGCTGATGTATTTCTCCGCGGCCTCGGACAGTGGAAGGTTTGGCGCAATCATCGGTGGGAGATTGAAGCTCGCGAAAATGGTGAGCGAATCTCGGAGAGCGAAGGCGTAGAGAGTGACGGGAGGCACTGCTCGAGCGGACACCGTACCGTACATTTTGGTGAATTGTGAGTCTTTGATCATGGTCAAGCCCACATTGGCAGCACTGGTAGCGGCGAATTTGTCAAAGCCTGCTGAGGTACGACTAGCGGGTCTGGCGCGGGTTGTCGATTTGAAGGTGTCGAGGAAGTTCGCGCTCAAGTATGTTCCGCCGTAGACCATCACAATCAACGCGAATGGCTTGGATACGACATACCGATGAGGTCGAAGCAGCAGTTGCGAAACCGAGGCTTTGATCGATTGCATCAATGGCCTCTTTCCCGAAGCATTCTCCATAATAGCCCTGCCATGCATCACCTCACAAGTCAGCTTTGACAACTTTGTTCTTCTTCTTCTTCTTTCCTTTGAACCTCCCACCATATCATATCACATCGAATCACATCATATCACATCACATCAAATGGTTTACTCACTTATCCACCATACTAACAATCGGCGCCACCAAAAACCCTGCAGCAACTGCACATGCCGCATCAACCACCAATCTCCTACCCAAATTCCTGGTATTCCAATCTTTTACACCAGCAGACTGGTCCATTTTTTCACCTTCACCTTCACCTTCACCTCCTCTCTTACTGCGCTGTACAAGATCCTGAAGCTGCGGATCTTCGGGACCGGCAGCCATACTCATTCGACCCAAGAAATTTCGTTGAACAAAGCATTGATCGCGCTCGGTCGAGAGAGAGAAGAAAAAACAAGGAAGCACTTGTTGGCTTTTCGAGAGCTTGAGAGGGTTCGTTCTCTTGCGTGGTAAATTGGGGACGAGGGGGTTTCCTTTGTAGACTGTAACGACCTGCTGTGTTGTACAGCGTACAGTCTACTGTACTGGTGTTGTTGATGTCGATGTCGATGATGTCGATGAAGAGAGCTGAAAGGAGCCGCTTGCAAGGTAAGCAAGGCAAGCAAGCCTTGTTGTCGCTTTGCCGGCGAGCGGAGACGCTTCCGCTAATTTTTGTTACCCGGATTATCCCATTTCTGTACTCCGTACTTGAATCTACAGGTACCTTTCACTTCACTTACATGTCATGATGTGCTAGAGAACACCTTAGTTGACCTACGCATATCAAGATATCAACACATATACGTTTCTCAACAGTATGCTTCGATATCCCGCTAACTATGATTCCATTTCTCGTCCACCCACCAATGACACTGCATTATTCCAACGAAGTGCAAATGGTTAATATGAAACGGGCTAAAAAGTATCCACTACTGTACATGTACAGAGATGAATTGTTTTACATACAGTACTTGGCCTGCGTGTCGGTCTCCCCGAAAAGCTGTGGCGCAATTAATAAAAATATTATCGCTTCGCTTCCATTCGTCGACGGTTCAGAGCGGTCAAGAAAGAGTGCAAAAAAGGCGGTAAAAAGAGTTGTTGTTGGGTAGAGTAGAAGCTGTGCAAATTTGGTATTTCTAGGCGGTGAAAAGGTTACTACGGCTCTCTCTGGTTTATAGCGGGAAGCTGATGACCTACTGGCTATATGAGCCAGGTAGTACTGCTTATTGACAGACGAAGCTATTATTTCTGTGCCTCCGAGAGCTCAGGTCGCCTTGCAAGGTGATTGATCTGAGTAAGGTCGTCCATCTACAACTTCAGCTTCTGGAACGAGGCTAGACTCTCTTCGTACAGCCGTAGCTCACTCTCGGCATCCTTGAGTCTCTGTTCCTCCCTGCTGCGGACTTCTTTGCTAACGCTATCCGACAAAGTGCCAATCAACCTTTCTTGCTCCTTGACAGCTTCGCTGGCCTTCTGCATCTTGGGTTGCGTCTTCTTGATCTCGGTGTCTGGATCAATTGAACCCTTGAGCTGCACATAGACAGCAGCAGCAGCGGAGACAGGATAGACCGCAGTTCCAGCAGGAGCCGACTCTCCAACCTTTAGAACAGTGAGGTGCTTGAGGTACTTACCAGACAGAGTCTTGATAGAACTCTGCTGCGCCGAA
This sequence comes from Mycosphaerella sp. Ston1, assembly GCA_000504405.2. Taxonomy (NCBI): domain Eukaryota; kingdom Fungi; phylum Ascomycota; class Dothideomycetes; order Mycosphaerellales; family Mycosphaerellaceae; genus Mycosphaerella; species Mycosphaerella sp. Ston1. Next base: position 12,939 of record KZ105169.1, on the reverse strand, counting down.
GCAGTCGAGGCCGCTTCGTCGCTGAGTGGTCGAACAAAGGCAGCGCCGTCTTCCTTGATAGCGTACTCGTTCAGCAGAGAACGGACGCCCTTGGAACAGCCCAGAAGGAGCTCGTAATCGCGCTCAGACTTGAGGTCATCAAGCGCGGAATCATACTGTGGGTATGTGGCGACGACAACAGAAGGAGTCTTGTCCTCTGGTCGACGTGGCAGACGCTGCCATAGCTCTTCTGTCAGGAACGGCATGATGGGATGCATCAAGAGTAGTCCGCCCTCGAGAGCCGTGTATAGGGTGTCGATGGCACTCTCTTGCTCGGTAGGCGAGCCATCTCTGATGATGCCCTTGCTGTTCTCAATGTAAACGTCGCACAGGTCATATAGCCAGTACCCGTGCAATGCTTGTGTGGCCTTCGAGAATTCGCGAGCCTCGAGGGCGTTGTTGACATCACGCGCCGCGATTGTGAGCTTGTGCAGGATCCATCGCTCGGGCAAACTCTCTTTTCCGGTTTTACCGCCCTTTGTCTTGGGTGTGAAGTCCTTTGGCAGATTGCCCAGGACGAATTTTGTGGCCTGGTAGATCTTATTGCAGAAGTTGCGGTAGCTGCGCATGACTTTGACGTCGAAGCTGATATCACCGCCGCCGGTTGTGTAGTTGATCAGTGAAAAGCGCAGCGCATCGGCACCGCATTCATCAATGCCGTCTGGGAATGCCGACTTCTGCCACTTAGATGCCCGATCAACCTCCTTTGGAGCAAGGTTGCCGCTCTTCAGCTTGTCAGTCAAAGCTGTGAGACTGATACCATCCATAATATCGACTGGATCGATGACGTTTCCCAATGACTTGGACATCTTTCGGCCTTCCGAATCGCGGATCAGGGAGTGGTTGTAGACCTCTTTGAACGGCACCTTTCCGGTCAGCTTGATGCCGAACATAATCATACGGGCAACCCAGAAGAACAGAATATCCCATCCAGTCTCGAGGAAGGAGGTGGGATAGAGCTTCTGATAGTCATTGCTGTCCAAGTTTGGCCAGCCTAGTGTCGAGAATGGCCATAGGCCGGATGAGAACCATGTGTCGAGACAATCTGGGTCACGCTCCAGCGTAAAACTCTTGCCTGGAAACTTGGCTTCAGCCTTTTGGCGTGCCCCTGCTTCTGTCTCATCGCACACCCAGTAACCCGCATCCGTATCGTATTCAGGACCATCCTCAAGCTTGACGTAATATGCCGGTATCTGGTGTCCCCACCAGAGTTGACGCGACAAGCACCAGTCATCGATGCCCTCCATCCATCGGTAGTAGGTCGCTTCGGACTGAGCAGGCCTGAGCTTGATCTCACCATTCCTGACTGCTTCAATGGCAGGATCCGCGAGTGGCTTCATGTGCATCCACCATTGAGGCTTCATGACAGGCTCGATGATGTCCTTTGACTTGCTGCAGAGTGGAATCTGCATCTTGTTGTCCGACTTGCCAACGTAAAGACCGAGCTTCTCAAGCTCGCTGATGATCTCGTATCGAACGTCAAAGCGCTTCTTGCCCGCGTATGATCCGGCATTGGAGTTCATGGTGCCATCATCGTTTAGAATATTGATGAATTCTAGATTGTGTTCCTTGCCACGCTTGAAGTCGTTGAAGTCGTGTGCAGGTGTGATCTTCACGGCACCAGTACCAAAGTCCTTCTCGACGGTCTCATCGCCGAAGATGGGTAGCTTGCGGTCCACGAATGGATGCTTGACGAACTTGCCAATCAAGTGTTTGTACCGCTCGTCAGTTGGGTGAACAGCGACACCGCTATCTCCGAGCATGGTTTCAGGACGTGTCGTCGCAACCTCGATGAATTCGTCGGTGCCATCGATGGGATACTTGAAATTCCAGATGGAGCCAAACTCGATCTTCTTATCATAGCCAGGAACGTCAATTTTGGTTGAACCCTCGAGCTCTTTTTGATCAACCTCCAGGTTTGAGAGAGCTGTGTTCATCTTGCAACACCAGTTCACAAGGCGATTGGCGCGGTAGATGAGACCCTCGTCGTGTAGCTGGATGAACGTCTTACGAACAGCAGCCGACAAGTTCTCATCCATGGTGAAGGCCTCTCTGTCCCAGTCCATCGAGCCGCCCAGTCGCCTCAGTACCTTGTTGATTTTCTCGTGGTACTCTGCCTTCCACTCCCAGACAGTCTCGACGAACTTCTCTCTGCCCAGATCATGTCTCGTGGTACCATTTCGTCTGTGGTAAAGCATGTTCTCGACCACACTCTGCGTGGAGAGACCGGCATGGTCACACCCGGGAACATACAGTGCAGTCAAGCCCTTCATGCGATTCCATCTGATCAGGGCGTCCTGGAGTGAAGTAGCCAGCGCATGTCCGATGTGGAGAGCGCCTGTGACATTGGGAGGGGGAATGGGAATAACAAAGTAGCCAGCATCCTTGACGTCGCCGTTCTCTTTGAACTGCGGCTTGTGGAAGCCCGACTTCTCCCACCAGTCGTACCACGCGCTCTCGACAACAGATGGGATGTAGGCCTTGTGGTAGTCATCGTCCAGCGACTTGAGGATCTTCTTGTCGCCCTTCTTCGTCTCTTCCACGTACGGCGGCAGCTTCTCCTGCTCCTTCTTCTTTTCCTTGGGCTTCGACTTCGCTGCCAGCTCCGCCTGCTTGGCCTGCTTCGCTGCTAATCTCGCCGCCTTCTCCGCCTTCGCCTTTTCCTTGGCTAATTCCTTCTCCGACTTCTCTTTCTTTGGGGCATCGGCATCTCCTCCGTCTTTGCCAGGCGCAGAGTTGCCTATGATGTCGCTATTCGCAGCTTCCAGAATCGCAGCTTTGCTTTCTGCCGAGGGCGCTGGCGGAGCACCAGTGGCAGGGCCTGTGCGCTCGCCTGTCGGGTTGTGGGATGCGTGGTTCAGCGCCATCTTGAAGTGTCGTCGCTGTGAGCTGGTCCGTAGTGCAATGCGAGGCGGTGCATATAGCTGGCGCCGAAGGAGCGCTCGTGACAGAATCTTCGTTGATTCTGTGTGTGCGTGGCTGGCTGGCCGGCGGTCGTGCGTCGGAGACAGGCGCGATGTGTCTATCTGCTCATACAGGCTGTTTGATTGTGGTCAAGGTGCAGTGCGTTTACTGTACGCAATATGTACTGCAAGTCGGGGATGATGATGTCGTTCGAATCATCAATCCAAAGACTCATCGCTCGAGAGAATCTGAGCATTGGCTTTTGGAGTGACAAGGGTCCGATCGCCCCACTACAGATTACCGATTACAGATTGCAGCGTAGCAGCAGAATCTCATGAAAATGTCGAAATATCGCTGGGAAAGTGGAATCGGAATTAAATTGGGAGTACGATCTCAGGGTGAGAAGCTGATCATGCTTCTCTTATGGTTATGGCGCCCTATTCCAGCCGCTTGGCCGTCGTGGACGTACTCTCTCATCCCTGATATTGAAAAGTTCCATACCTCCTTCTTCACCTATATTCCGCCTCTCTACAACTCCAGGAACACAGACAACATCTTCGGGAAATTTGGCGTTCCCAGCCCTGTAACAGGATCCCATCCACCGACGGAAGTAAAGCCAGGCGTGCCGCATCCTTGATTACCTCCTTGCGTTATATCATTGAACATCTCTGGGTGAGCGTACGCAACCGGATTGATGAAGCCCAGTGATCCCTTCCCCTTGTTGAAACGAGCCTCATTGATCAAAGTGAGGATGGATCCCAGCGTGGGGGAAGAGGCCGACGTTCCGAATACTAGAGAGAACTCTCCGTTTACAGTAACGACGTAGTTAGCTCCATTGGCGCTTATGTCCGGGAAGCCACGCGTTTGCTGGCTGTTGTTGTACTGAGCGGACGTGTATGATGGAAGGTGGTTATTAAAGTAGGACTTCACCGCCGATGACTGATATTCTGGCAATGGGAAGACATTACTAAAGCCTCCGCCGGAGTAGATGATTGATTCGCAAGCTTCCTCGGGCTGTGTTGGTGTAGTCAGGATATTGACTCCTGGAATGACCTGTGTGGCTCCCACTATCATAGTCGGTCAAAGGTCAGCAAGCGTCTCTTAGGCTCGAACATCTTCCAGTGGGGTCTGTCTTTGATCTTGGCACCGCGATGCCCTTCACACTGTTGCTTTACTCACCAGCAGTGACATAAGGGCATGTTCCAGGAAAGGAAGGATTGAATCTTCCTGATGCGCCGTCGTTGTATGGGGCGTCTTCTCCTGCACCATCGATACATTGACCGCCGTTCCCAGCGACGCCATAATCTCCGCTTGAATAAAGAACGGATATTCCAAGAAGTCCAAGCTTCATGTATTCGTTGCACTGGCGGCGTTGGTAGAATGGAGTAAGATCATGTTCGTTGTATCCATAAGATGTAGAAATGACTTTTGTGGCTGCGAAACCGCCACAGTTCTCGGGTCCAGTATAGCCTCCAGGAAGCGGATCAGGGTAAATCCCGTCCTGCGTAGGGTCTGCCCGGATCATTAGTCACTTATAGTCTGTGATACCGGCTGGGCCGCCTACCGTCATGCCCTGCTACCGAGCAGTACGAGCCATCTATAGCATCCAAGAAGTTGTTGAAGCTTGCTCCCATCTCGGTATCTCCTACCTGATACAGAGTGACGTTTTGTGGATAGACCAGAGTCATGGCATACTCGAGATCCAAGTTGCTCTCTCCGTTGTAGTTGAAACCCGTCATGTTTTGCTGGTCAACGCCTCCATCAATGGAATCGAAGATGGGACGGTTTCCAACTTGCTTCGTGCTGAAGTTTTGGAAGAACAAATCAAGGTCAGATGGGACGTAAGCCTGCGGGGTGTATTCCACAATTCCATAGCTGTTCTGGGGGTTTGAAGTTCGTCCTGGTGGAAACTTGTACAGAGCCCTCAAACAATTGGGCGTAATCTGAGAAAATGAATCAGCTCATATCTGTGTGAACCTCAACTACCAGCGTAGCGCACCTGCTTATCACAATCAGTGAGCTCTTTGATGAGGTTACTTTTTGCAAGAGGCTGATATTTGGGAATGTTTCCGCTGCTGGGGTTGCCAGGGTTGATATGTTGGCTGACAGCCCTCTTCTCTTTCTCAGACCTGGGATCGTGCGGCTTCAGCTTAGCATCGAAGTGAAGAGTAGGTGTGATGAAATCAATCTTGCTTTTCAAGGTTGCTGGAATGCTGTATCCCTCACACTTATGCCATCGACCAGAAGTCAGCACTGTCTCGAATATCTCGTTCTGGCTTTCTGGTCGAGAGTGTACGTACGGCAATGCGCGCTTGACCAGTCTCTTGATGCTCGTAAACGTGGTACTTCGTTCTCAGTAGGGTTTCCGCTTCTTCTACAGAAGCATCGAAGTTCAACCAGCCAAGACTTTGGCTTTGCTTGATGCGTTCATTCGTAATACCTGATGAGGAAAGCCAGTCCTTCACCGCACTGACAGTGGATGCACTGGGATGTTGTCAGCACTGGATATCGTCGAAGAAGTATGGAGAACGGACCTAGGAGCGAAGGCGGTAGCGATATCCTCTGCCGACCAATGCTGTCCATATTTGTTAGAGGTCGGATGGGATACTTCCATGAGCCAGTCATCGCCCTTGTGCAGGTTCTCTTGTGCGAGTGCGATGCGCATTGGTAGAACCATCCTGCGACCTAACTCTGCTCTCTTTACCCATCCGTATGGTGCTGAGGTCCATTTCTCGTGGACGACATGTGGATTGGTTAGGGGAGAAGCTGAGGAGATGGCCAAGAAGGCAGCCAACAGAGATGTCACCAACATGCTGGACTACCACGGAATGTATGACTAGTCTTATTTCCGCGAGAGCAGCCACTCGCTTCTTATACTACCTCCATGCTCTACACGATTATCATACGCCGCTCGGGACATGGCCGCTTCGAGGCCCACTGCTGCAATACTGCAGGCGATGTAATAATACATCCAAGCTATCTTTGCGTTAGGTCCCTGGCATATTGTGGGGGGGAACTCGCGTGGAAGCAGGCGCTACGCCCACAGAACCCGATAACGTATCTGTGGCGTTCAGAGTGACCGTTCTCAGGCACGGAAGAATGCTCAATGAAGCAAGTGAGTTGCCTGCGTAGCTCATTAATATGCAACAAGGACAAACAAGTTACCTGAAACCCCGTGGAGAATCACCCTTAGACTTTGGATCATCAGCCATTGACCTAAGATCGACTTACATGGAGAGTCTCAGCAACATACGATATTTTAGAAGCGTGCGCATGAGTTTCGTCTTCGAATTGTTCTCTCGCTCCCTCGGGCTTGTTCTGCGATCATGAAAGAATGGCACCAAGCAATTTGAAAGACGTGCTTACATCAGGCGGTCGGGTATCGTATGTCGTCGTCCCGTTCGCAAGCTTGCCCCATGTTGCCTAGACAGTGTAGAGCACGAGGCTTACACCGCAAACCAGATCAGTAGCTGAATCAGATCATTAAGTGGCTAATGATACAATGGCACCTAACAGCCCAGGGTTGGCAGTGGACTTTAGGTGCCGATTGAGTGGTTCGGCGTGGCTGCACTTTAGCTTGACAGAGATAAGATTTGGCGAAGCTTCTTAAGCTCCTGCTCGATCTGGCTAGCACAATGGAAGTCTTGAGTTGTTGCTGTTCCTCCCTTGGCGTTGATAGATCGACCATGCATTAACCTGTGCCGTGTCACAGACAGAAGCCGTCGTGATGACGAGATTGCTATTTGCCAATTTCGAGAACCTTGATTTTGTGCTCCGGCCACCGACATGTGCAGGCTGGATGACGCCTCAGCTCCGGCCTCCACATCGACCCGAGTGAAACTGCATTTGTAAAGGTTAGGAGCCTTCGGAAGAAGTTGTGGCGATAGCAAGGCGATCATCGCCAGCCTTCAGGGACTCTCACTCTCGAAAGCTTGGTTTGACCGAGATAATTGATTTGCTGCATGATTCATGCTTAACATGTGGCATGAGCAGTTCACGTCCGGTCGTCATGGTCCATGTATTGCGAGACTCCTGATGAATGGCGACGACAGCTGTAACGTCAATCGCTGTAACTGTTGTCAAAGGCGTGGTGGCGACGCAACTGTGATAGCACCAGGTATAACAGGATAGTTCGATATGTGTCAGGCCAGGCAGTATCTGCTGTCAGATATCGTATTCTAGCCATGTTATGGCGCCGCCACGAGCTCAACGGAGGGACTGGGTCTGTCAATCTTCTTCGGTGGCACGTGCAGACGGATCCGTGTGTACTGTGCTACTGTGAAGTGCGGTGGACAGCCTGGTGAGCCCAGTCACCATTCGAGAATGGGATCGCTGAACACTTGCATTTGCTGTTCTTGCTCTGATCAGCAATACGTATGTCGACACCGGACAAACACGCCCTTCTATCCAGTCTAAGCAGTGGGTATCAATATATACTCCGCAACGCCTCGCTCATAATTACTGCTCTTTTCTGTGACTTAGAAGCTTCAGGGCCACCATGGCGGCCCGCTAGTCACGCTCTCGTCCGTAGGAAATCTTGTGACGCTTCGATGGCTTGTGGTCGTCCTCCTCATCCTTGTCATTCACACGCTTCTTTTTGTTGTTGCCTTGGGTCTTGCCCGAGCTTGCACCAGGAGTGCTCGCATTGCTCTCGCGCGCGGAGAGCGGGGGTGGGAAGGCGCCCGTGGGCGTTGGGGCGTGCGAGGGCGTACCGCTGTCGGGTCCTTCTTGTTGCTGCTCGCCACTATCAGCGATGATCGGTCCCGGCCAAGTGAAGAGGCAGAACGGGGGGAGGAGGGTGATCAACGCACGCGCATCCAGCTCACGCTGCTCCGACTGAACACGCGGTCCTCGTCGCGCACTCGACCGCCTCGTCGCGCACCCTCGACGGCGCTGCGACTGCCAATCTGGACGCCCTTGACCCAGCCATCAAAGCCGCGCACGATATTGCCCGAGTGCGCAGTTTCCTCCAGATAGGTGCCTTCGAGCTTGTAGATGCTGTCCTCAATGGTGGCCAGCTTCTCGTCCAGCTTGCGCTTCTTCTCGAGCGTCTGGCGGAGGGTGGATCGCAGTGATTCGTAGTATGGTCGTCCAGGTTGGTCTGCGCTCGCCGATGCAGACTGTGGCGGCGGCGGCACGTTTTCTGCCATATTGGACTCGTGGGACACGTTACTACGAGTTGTTGGTGCATGCACAGGTTTATACAGTACCTAGGTAGATCGGAAAGTGCATTTGGGCTAGCGGCGGCTACGGCCGCGACGGCTGCGGGCGGCAATACGGGTGACGGGAACCGCCATAGATCCATAGACGGGAACTATCACTTCTTCTCTGCATCTGCGTTCACATTGTGCATTGGTACTCCATCAAATACACGTACCTGGCACCAGCTCGAGATGACTTTGCAGGAATATCAGTCACCTGTATCATTGCGGCGGACGCGGATCTCACAAACAGCTCAGTTGGACACGCTCAATGAAGATACTAATCATGCCGCCTGTTTAACACCATGTCGACGACTGGCCACGCTGTCGTTGTCGCTCGACGCACCCAGCAGATGGGAAGCAGATCCCACGACTACGCTTCGGCCTGCTATACCATTTGCGAATCCCCACGTCGCGACATCCCACCTGGACGTTGCCATCCTGCGAGCGGTCAGCATGCTTTTTCGAACTCGAATCAGGGATCTGTGCCGTACGTTGTTCTTTCGCATTGATCGCCGGGGGGCATCGGAATCGCGCTGCGGGAGCGGATCTTGGTCCTCCTGCTCGCGCCTGTGAATTGGCTACTTTTTATCCTGTCGGCGGGTCAGCATTGCCACAAGCTCAGCAAGACACTGATGGCTTACGAATAGTCCAAAGCCACCCAAGTAGCCACCAAAAGAGCCCAGCAGACCTTGAGGATCTTGGAGTCCTTGCGTGAGCCCCCCCGTCAAACCGTAGCCCAGTGTGCCAAACAGGCCGCCAGCATCAGGAAAGTGCTCATTGGGATCCGGTCCAAACCCAAGTATGGCATCTGCAGCCTTCTCGCTGATGCTGTAGACGGCTAATGACACGAAGTATCCCGGGATCTTGGGAAAGACGGACAAATCCACGACCCGCAGTCCGTCGACGCCATAGACTCTAAAGTCGCCGTCCAGGACCGCATAAGGATCGTCCGGCCGCCCTATAGCGCAAGTACCGGTAGCGTGATGACCCCAGGCGGTATCCTTGATCCACTGTTTGAGATCTGGTCCTTGCACCTGGGCACCTGGGATGTCTTCTTCGAAACTGCCGCCGATGGCGAGCTCATTATGATGTGCATAAGCCCGTCGACCAAAGTCAACTGCCTCAGTCATGGCTTGAAGATCCTCATCCCCGCCGATGGCGAATTGATTGAACTGGATCTCTGGCATTTCGAATGGATTGGCCGAGCGGAGTCGTACGTAGCCTGCATTATTGCGAGACCGAGCCTTCAGAATCAGCCAGACCCAATGGTTGTTGTCCGTGAACGTATCTTCTGCGTTACGTGGAAAGTATCCCGTAAACTTGGCAGGTGCTCCAGAGACGTACAACTCCGGGATAGGGCCCTCGTCCGTGGAAGACTTGATCGTGAACGCAACTGCGAGTCCATTGGTGGCGTAAACACCTTTATCTATCTGTACAAGGTTAGTTTGAGCTGCTGGGAACAGAGTTTATAATAGTACATACAGGACCGGTATTACTCATATATCTCTCGAGGCAAGGGTCTGGCGATGAGTAGGTCCATGTGCAGTCTCCGACGATGGGAATAACGGTGGGAGACCGGGCAGAGATGCTGATCTCGTAACGGTCCTGCATATTGCCGCCAACCTACGAGAAGAAAGACTGGTTAGCGACCACTCCAGAGTACCTGGGGCTCGGTTTATTCTCTAGACATACACCCGGAAGGTTCACGACACATGGTATTCCAAGGCTTGCGAGTTGGTTGCAGTCGCCAATACCACTAAGCATAAGGAGCTCTGTTGGCGACTATCAGTGATGCTCTTGCGATCCCCTTTGGATCTACTTACTTGGCGACTCGAATGCACCAGCAGAGATGATGACTTCTCTGCTGGCATATGCGTAACCTGGCTGGCCTCGACTGCCTCCAGCTAAATATCCTGGCGAAAGCGGACTTGCCGCGTACAGGTACTGGCCGCATTCATACTGCACTCCGTACGCTCGGGGTCTATACCCGGTTTGATCAAACAGGATCCTCGTCACGAATGTGTTCGGTTGGAAATGCAGAGGGTAGCCCTCGTTGATGGTATCGTATATGAACTTTCTTGGTCCAGATCGAGTTGAGCCTGTGGGATCGACCGAGATTGGCACCTGCCAAAGGTTCGAATCTTCGTCACGAGATTTCCCGGGTGCATTGAAGTCTGTGGCGACGACGTGAGTCAGGCCTTTGAGCGTCCCTAAAAGGCCTCCGATGAGTCCCTGAACACAGATCAGTCATCATTGACCTTCCCGCAGAAATGTAGGGCATCATTTGGTTAACATACTTTGCCCATCGCAGCGGCCCCAGCTAGCACGAGCGATGTGGTCTTCGGATCCTCCGCCAATAATGTGAGAGAGGTGAGCGTCGTATCAAGCCATCCTTTGTAACCATGGCCGACGACACTGCTGGGCAAGTAGCGATTGTGCTCCAGACGGACGAAATATGAGCGCATACTGTCCGCACTCCAAGTCCAGTTGCCCGTGAGCGCTTCAAGATACTCCCAATCGGCTTCCCATGGATATACGCTGATCTCGGCGGTGTGCTGAGAGCAGCCCCCCATGGTACCCGCTCGTGGGTACAGTATACCTAGTGGTTGGCATCCAGAGGGAGGATAGAGTCCGGTATAGATGGAGCGGTCTGGACACATGTAACTCATCTTCTTGTCACGGGCTTCCTGAACAGGGTCCTCGTAGTGGTGCACAAAGTAATCCTGGAATTGTTGCGGTCAGTGACACATCAACGCCGTGCTGGCAACAGTTTCTTTCAACGTACCCAACGCATTTCCGGCTTCTCTGCTGTCTGGAGATGGAGGATAGGTACTTGAGGTTCCAGCGACTCGCCTTGGTCATCTCCGGCTTCGATGAGCAACACCGAATGACCAGCACGAGCAAGTCGACATGCCATCGGCGCGCCACCAGCTCCCGAGCCTACGATGATGTAGTCGTAGATTCCCGCTTCTTGGGGACCTTCCCATTGCCTCTTCGCATTGCTGTGCTTTTCATCAGCATGGCGTCGCTGTTGATGCTTGTGCTGATGACTGGAATCCGCGGCCACGCAATGCAACGCCAGTAGCAAGGAGTGAATGACTATCGCGAAGAGCATTGTGAATGCTGCCGATCCTTCGCTCCAACGAGTGACAAAGAATTACATTCAATAACAGGTGCAAAGAAGCAACAAACGAGCGACCGCACCGGACTCCCCGAGCTTTTATGATAGTTGTGTTTGGTAGCAGTCAACCAATGCACAAGAATGAATGCAAAGTGAAGTACTGTATAGACGCGGCTCGCGGGACGACACGAATGGAACGGGCAAGGAAAGGAGGACTAGGTTCCGACCGAGCCTACCTCCAGGATGCTTGAGCATGCATGTGTGCTACCGTGATGATGAGGGAGAAAAAAAGGAGAGATCGTACTACATGGCTGTCAGCTCCATCATTATAATCATTTCCCGGCCCCTACTCAATCCATCGATCCAGCAAGGGCTCTCCAAAGCCATGACTTGTATGAATGACAACAAACCTCACAAAAGCCAACCAGCAAAGCAAAGGAGTACATACGCACATACATACAGTATATAGACCATTATAAAAGGCAAACATTCTCTCCATCTCCATCTCCATCTCCATCTCCAGAGTCCAGCGGTCTAGCCTACAACAAACCAACCTTACCCTTACCCTGATCCTGACCCTGACCCTTACCCCAGAAAGGTCAGGACTAGGAATATACGCTTCCCGAACTAAAACTCTCTCTCACCAAAAGTATAAGAATGGAACCCATGCACGAAGTAAGCATCAAGGAGGAAAGAAAATGCCCCCCACCTAACTACTCACTACTCCCTAGTAGTAGTATTAGTGCTGAGAATCCGACATGCCAAAACACGGTTCCGCAGCTGGGGGGTTATTACTAGAACTAAAGACGAAGGGCGGGGAAGAGAGAAAAGGTCTAGTAATTAATAGAAATCTCATAACAGAAACCCGATATTTATGATTTTTGTTTTACCTTCCTACTCCTAGGTACCTGTATATATAAATAGAATAGAATAGAATATATCCAACCATTGTTTTTTATACCTTATAGACAACAGAAAGTCTACCTAGTCACAAAAAAAGAATAGTCCTAAGTCGAGCAATGAAGTTGTTATTGTCTATTCTGTTGATTAGACAATACAAGACTAGACAAGATAGGACCAGACGAGACTAGACAAGACAAGACAAGACTAAACAGGACAAGACAAGACACAAAGCTACAACGGAGTGGCTAAGGGCAACCCAAGTTTTTGTCTAGGGGCAACCCATGTTCTGACTCATCAAGTGAATAACCGTATTGTGATTAACTCTACGTATTAACGTAACCTCAAAGTAAATACGCTGCGCCGAGCGGCGAGAAGAGAAGAGACAGGTAGGCCGCTGCCGAGAACAGAGGCTACTAAGACAGGCCGCTGCCGAGAAGAGACAGGCAGGCTACCGAGCCGAAAAGAGATAGAGACAGGCCGCCGAGAAGGGAAGAGACAG
>KZ105164.1:30871-62005 GCA_000504405.2 Mycosphaerella sp. Ston1 | reverse complement strand
CAGACTAGGGTGAGTAAAGTGTATATATAGACTCTATACTAGACTAGGCATATAGCCCTGGTAGTCAAATCATTACAGAGCATAATCAATCACAATAGTTAGAAGACCCGTTCTTACCGAGAGAGTATATGGGAATCGCCAAGAATATCATACACATCTATAATCCTACCCTGGACGGTCATATAGCATCCCTTAACAAGGTAGGCTAAGGTGCATTCCCCGTTCTACCTAACCTTTGCTCCACTCCATGATTCTCCATCACGTTGCCAGCAGGAACAGCTAGTCCAGACAATCCATCATGTCAGTCTTCGGCCCCAACGACCACACTCACTACCTCCGCCTAGCGCTCCTCGAAGCCCGCAAATCACCTCCCAAAGCAACCAACTTCTGCGTAGGAGCTCTTCTCCTCGCTCCCCCCGATCTCGCGCCATTGATGACAGGCTACACGCTCGAATGCGAGGGAAACACGCACGCAGAGCAGTCCTGCTTCATCAAACTCGCACAGCACTACGGCTGCGCTGATGACGACCTGGGCGAGCGTTTACCCGAGAACAGTATCCTGTATACTACTATGGAACCTTGTAATAAGAGAAGTGCGGGTAACACGCCTTGTGTGGATCGGATTCTGGCGTTGAAGAGGAAGAATGGGGAGCAGGGGATTAGGACTGTGGTGTGTGGTGTACAAGAGCCTGAGACGTTTGTGGGCGTCAATGAGGGGAAGAGGAAGTTGATGGATGCTGGTATTGAAGTGTTACATGTGGAAGGGCTGGAAGAGGAGATTTTGGCTGTGGCCACTGCTGGTCATGAGAAGAAAGAGGGCTGATATCTTCATCTTCGACTGGTATCAATTCGTTCACAGAGCCTGAGGCTTTTTGCAACTGTTCCGTACAATACTCGAGCAGACTTTTGCGTATCACTATATCGCTTAGAGGCACTTTGACAGGCTCGAAGATGGTCCTTGTTTGAAATGACAATGAAATGCAAATTGCCAATGGTCGAGTATAAAAGTGTCGGCCCGTGCTGGAAAACACCTTGCGCCCTTTCCGTACGCACATGACATCTTGTAGGAAGTGGAAGCTTAAACTTGGCATGAGAGGAGGGAAGCATATCGAAGGATGCAAACATTGCTCGGTGCTGAGATATTTCTGATTGAAGCACAGCTACACTGCTCTAGCTCGGTTATAGCTAACGATTCCCGAGCTCGTGCTATGCTGCCTCGAATCTCGTGAGCTGCAGCTGAACAAAGCTCAAGTCGTTACAATATAGTGGACTCCAACGAGCTCCTACTAGTTGCCTCTCTTCGCATCTTCCTCGGCCGTCTTGGGGACTGAGACCACGTACGGAACAGTGTTGGCGTTGAGCCTCTGGAAAGCCTACGCAGTATCAAAAGTCAGCAAGAGTCCCACAAAAGCACAAGTTCAACCTCAGCTCTCATTAGCAAGAAACGAGCAACCTCACCCTCCAGACAAATGTGCCCCAAGTGAAGCTCCACAGCCGAAAGATCCACCCCTCACCATACTTGACCCACCACCACGGACTCAACACCGGCATATAACGCTCACTCACCTTTGCAATCCCCGACTCGGGCAGCTTCCCATCCCACTCATCATGCACCTTACTAATCTTGTCCCCTTCGACCCAAATCTTGACCTTTGAATTAATGATCTGCTCCTTGCCAATCCCCTTCACCACATATCTCGTCTTCAGATCCATCTCAATAGGGTTTCCTGACGAAGTGACTTCATGATGCAGACGTTCGATTTCGCTAAACGCGGCTTGGAGACCATACCATTGCGGTTCGAATTGCTTGCGGCCTTTGGCTATGGTCAATGGATCGATGAACTCTGCTTGGTCCTGCCAGAGCTGGAGTTTGGCGAGAGAAGGGCGGCCGGCGAACAGGTCGAGGATGGACCCGACGAGGGTCTTTTGTTGCGAGGAGAGGTCTACGCCGGCAGCGGAGTTGATGTTTGTGTTTTCGATTTTGGGCTCGCCGAAGGTGGAGGTGGAAGACGACATTCTGGGGGCAGGGTGTGTTCTGGGGCAAGACGGGAAGGGTGTGTTGACTGCGGGGAGTGTTGGTCGGGAGGTGTATGAGGGGATATACGGTCTTCTGGCTACCACGGGGAGAGATGTGAATAGGCGTGGTGTGATGAGACGTGGTGAGAAGACGGGAGGCATGGTTGAAGCAGTAGAACTACAGCAATGGCTATAAGGTACATACCCAGAGACAGAGGGAGCTCGCTTACCGCATTCTCGAGACTGCAACATGACGCTCTTTGTCCATGTACTCTGTCCGATGTATGACGCGTGTCTTACGCGACTCCAGCGCGTCGGGTGGGACAATCGCCAGGTGCATTCGGAATAATTATGTAATCCCCGGAGGTGCGTCGGCCATCGGCGCCCACACATATTAGTATGCAACAGCGAGCTCGACAGAGTCCAGTCATTTACCTTTGCAGCACGAAGTGAAGCATATCTGGCGCAAGCAGCCTGCAAAATCGAGCTCACTTATATGCATTATACTGAGCTTTCTCCGCATCATAGGGTCAGCTTATACGATCACACGCTGTTGGTGGGATCGAGAATACGCTTGTATCGCTGTGAAGGAAGACAGGAGGTAGTAGCCAGATATGATCAGTCGCCATGTGCCTGTCATGGGAGGATTTTTGGCTGATGCGGCCTCCCAGCCTTGGCCGAGGTACTGAAGGGCGCCGGGACTCTCCTTGATTGACATGGAACTGTTGGAAGCCCCCAGTAGCGAGCCTTGCAGATGTGCCAGCAGGAGCACACGAAGTATCGTCAAGTACGGAGTAGAGCTCAGAGATACTTCTTCGCCGCTGTGGCAACTCTGCTGCGAAACACGGGACTAGTGACGGCCTGGTTCACGTTGTAGAACGGGTTCATGATGCACTTCATCCAGGCTTCGTAGACCTGATTTCAATCAGTATAGACCGCGGGAGGGAGAAGGTCGGCATGCTTGACCTCAGACATAAATTGTCTCACGGCTTCTTCAGTCTGCTGACTCGACGGGTTGTTTGCGATCAAGGTGCTCTGCCTTGCTGTGCTCGGTCTCGAAGGAGGTGCTTGGTAGTTGGAGTATGCCGTCGCGCTCGGGTCAGGGTTCATAAGGAGCATGAATTTCACGTTTCCACCAGTCAGGAAGCAATGGATGTGGTTGTTCTGGAAGGAGTCGACTTTCTTCAGGTAGCTACCGCAGGTACATCATCAGCATTGTGAATAAGATAGCGGCACACAAGACACGACCAGCATACATACAGCTCTTTCGTGCTCCATTGGGCCTCTTCGACCAGATCAATGGCGGCATGCACAATGAACTGATTCATGTGTTTCGCTTCTTCTCGAAAGCGTGCGATGCCATCGCCGCCTACCTTGAACGTTCCAAAGTCCAGCTCGAAGAGAGGGTTGTCGCGCGTGCCGATGATAGTGAAGTAGTAGGACATGTTATTGTTGGGTGAGACTGACAAGAATTGCTAGCCAGCCGATGGAACTGGACTTATTATGTACGCCCGGCGTAGTTCTAGGAGGCCTGGCATGATGTTGTTGCTGCCTCACCAGCCCAGGCAGTCTTGGCGGCCTTTCCCGCGGAGCTCGACGACTACTCGTACCTCCCAGCAGGCAATGTAAGCCCTCCAACATCACACCAGCGTCCTCGTCATGTTCGGCGCTTTCAAACCCAGTGCGCAGCTTTCTGGTGGCTTATTATGGTATGCCTTAGTGGATCCGGACGACGCTGCGCACGTACTGACAACGTGCTAGGAAAATTCCATGGCGACTCTCATCACCTCAGAAACAGCGACAACGGCAACGACTACGACGAGTCGACAACGTGATCGCCATCCTCGATAATGCTCTGCGGAAACAGACAGCATCGTTGTCTCAGACGCCGCTCGAAACGAGAGAGACGGTCTCTGCCAGCGAAACACCAGATGTCTGCGAATCCATTGGAACAGCAACTAGCGACGAACTTTCTACCACAGCAGAAGGGCAACGCCTTCTCGCCAAGTCATCGCCGAAAAGTAAAGCAATATCCGAGCGACGGCACGGGAAAGGCCCAAAGCAGGGCGATTGGGTTCCCTCAGCGAATCCGGTCGGTGTGCCTGTGCCGGGGAGAGTGCTGCTGAGAGATGTCGTGAGAGAAACAGGCACGACGAAATTGATTGAGAGATGGAAGGCTGAAATGCCAAAAGAAGCAGAAATGCTGCCTAGGGACAAGTACAGCATGTTTGACAAAAAAGTGCGAGGGTATAGGAAGGGTGTGCATAAACTGCCTAAATGGACAAGGGTGAGCCAGCGATTGAACCCGCCAGGTTTCTAAGAGCACGGACGGTGGATTGGAGTATACGTGGGGCGTTCGAGGAGTTCGTAAGCTGGACAGGAGGAAAACACGGCCAAGAGCACGAGTCCCCGGACGTGACAACTGCTTCGATATGGCATTATGTACAACATGGAGAACAGCAGCAGCATCATGGCTGTGGATTCCGCGTGCTCCCTCATTCTGCCCGGGCATTCTGAGCCAGGACGAAGATCATCTTAGACCTGGGCAGATCAGACAGCGCTGTCGCATACTCATTGTGGTCCATTCCAGGCATGGCGATGGCGAAGGCGAAGGCGAAGGCGAAGACGAAGACGAAGGTGAATGCGAAGGCGAAGTACGAGCACCGAGATGTACTCCTCAACCTGTCTTGCTGGGTCGTGGAATCAATATGAGGAAGCGCCCAGCCTGTCCTGCCACGCGACGCGACGAGCCAGAGGCGAAGCAACACGCGTGCCTTCCTCAGCTGTGCGTGCCACTCATTTCGTCCTTACCTTGGTACACCTGACGCACTCGGCGATTCTGAAGGCGGTCCAGCTCAGCATTACATAGCGACACAACCACAGCATTGTACAGCACAGCACAGTACAGCACAGCACAGCACAGCAGACGCGCACGTGACACCATCCACTGGATGCCTTGACGTGGCGCTTCCTTCAGGCAGCACTCGGCCATCCATTGGCCACCAGCACGCGGAAGACTGCTCAACTGCCTCTGCCTCTACATGTACCTGACTGACTTGATGATGAGACATGCAGACGATGTCGTGACATGGCGAGTACATATTCATCCTTCTGCCGCGCTCCCCTCTTCTATTCTTCACCACTGACACCACCACCATCACCACCCCCATCACCACTGCTCACTACAGGTACTCACCGCGCTTCTTCCCGCTGCAACAGATCCTCAAGCCACGAATCACTCGGCTGCTTTCATCGTCCATATGGCGCGCGAAACAGGACCACTAGAGGTCAACTTCCCACGCCTGCCAGTCAAGCACGATCACTTCATCGAGTATGTCGACGCGCACAAGGAAATATCGTTGCTCGATCTCGTGCGGCCGTATCAGGAATATGACGCCGAGATGCGCAAGGTGTTTGCACAGCAGCCGGGTCATCCTGCCATTGCCACTGCCAGCGTGGTACCAATGTTCGCTGGCCACGAGAGTAGTGTTCGTATCCGTGCCCGCAATCTCAAGACAGAAACTCAGAAACAGCGGGACTCGTACATCATGCCACTGAAGGACGAAGCAAGACGTACCAGTAACAGTCCGGCAATCGTGCCGTCCTTCAGAGACTTCCGCACTAACTTCAATGTCTTTTCGGAATCTGCCCTGGTCGACTTGAAGTGGAACAACGTTGTTGCTGCTGGCTCCAGTGTGGTAACATCTCTTCTCGCAGTGCCCGAGAAACACAGCGCCTCCAAACGGGCACTGCGCGAGTACTACCACGAGAGGCTCGCCCCTGCATCGGACGTGGATCTGTTCTTGTACGATCTGACCGAAGAGCAAGCTATTAACAAGATCAAAGAGATCGAGCAGAGCATTCGAGATGCAATCCTGACAGAAACCACCACTGTCCGCACCAAGAATGCTATCACCATCGTCAGCCAGTAAGTGCTGCTCGATTTATGCCGAAAATGCCCCTGCTGATTTTTTGAGGTATCCTACGCGCCATGTTCAGATTGTTCTCCGTATCTACAGCTCGATCTCGGAAATTCTAACTGGTTTCGATGTCGACTGCAGCTGTGCCGCTTACGATGGCAAACAAGTATACGCAAGTCCTCGTGCGATCACTGCATATATGAGCCAGATCAACACAGTTGATCTCACTCGCCGAAGCCCTTCTTATGAAAATCGCCTCTCGAAATATGCGCGCCGCGGCTTCGAAGTGTACTGGCCTAATCTTGATCGTTCTCGAGTCGACCCAACCATATTTGAGCGTTCCTTCGGCCGCACAGAGGGTCTCGCTCGGCTACTAGTTCTTGAAAAGCTGCCCAAGAGCCAAGATAGAGACGCTTATCTGGATCAACGTCGCGCCGAGCGTGGCCGACCACCTGTTAGCAGATTAAATCAGCGCGGCTACAAGATATGGGGCAATATTAAAGATGACTACGAGGACGAGGTCGCGGAATGGGTCGACTCTGATGAGGTGAGCGACTATCACACCTTCACCATCCCGTACGGTCCAAAATTCCACGCTCGCAAGGTTGAGAAGCTTTTGTTCACCAAGGATTTGCTTCTCAACTCAGAATGGAACCGATCCAAAGACCGAGGCGAAATCAATCTGCACCGTCATCCTGCCTTCTTCGGTCGTGCCGAAGACGTATTCCAAGACTGTTGTGGATATTGCCCGGAGCCGGGAACTGTAGAAGAAGAAGAGCTGGCGGAAGAGGAGAGCAAGATCTATGTCAGAGGCAACATCAAGGGTAATTTCTTAATTGATAACCCTGGCAGGCAGACAATCGGCTCCTTCAACCCGATCGATGCGGACGGCTGGACTGACATGGCTTATGTTGGCAACACTGAGCAGCTCTGCAAGGCCATCGTTGATGGCGACAGCGAATTCGTGCGCTGCTGGCTGGAGCAACAAGGCAACAATCCAAACACTCGCGACTACACTGGTCGCACGCCATTGCACTTGGCAGTGACAAGTTCGACCTTGGAGATTGTGGAACTTCTTATTGCCAACAGGTCTCGACTCGTCGCAAGGCTAGTAGATGGCAAGACAGCGCTTCATCTAGCAGCGATCCGCGGCAATGCTGACATGATTACCGCGTTACTGCGCAAGAGTGAAGCAAACGAAGAACAAGAGCAAGTCAAGCTCAATGCAAAGCGCAACGGACGTGCCGCCTCTAAAGGTCTCGATGTAGCCATGGAAGACGCAAAGCTCGAGCTGGGAAGTGCTGCTGACGAAGATTCTGACATTTCCATGGTCGAAGAAGCTACAGATGAGGTGTTTGACGCTACTACTGAAAACTCCATCGTCAATATTGCCTCACAACCCGCGCCAGATACAGATGTCTTGGCAGATAAGTCGGAAGACGAAGATGAACCTGATATTTACTATGTCAATGTCACCGCATGGGATGTGGCAGTCACGCCGCTGCACCTTGCCATCGTCAAAGGCCATGTCGATGTCGTACGCTGCTTAGTCCAGGTAAGGGCACCCACTCTACATACACCTGAAATCTCGGGATAGCTGACTATATATCCTTCCTCAGCAATTCGGTGCGGATATCCTGCTACCCATCAAGCTTTTCAATAACCATGACAAGTCAGCCAGAGCCGCAATTCTTACATTAGTCTTGGCTTTGCAGTTGCCCGCCCAGCATGCCGAGCAGATGGTGAAAGTCCTTGTCGAGCTCGGGGCAACAATCTCGCAGGCCGACATGGATCAGAACACTGCTCTACAGTATTGCATTTCTGCAAAGCCAGACATGGTCAAAGTCTTCATGGATGCCGACAAGACTGGCGGAGCAAGAGCAATCAATCACTTGGCCGTGGCTGGGCCTCACTGGAGCCTAGACGTGATCTCTCCGCTCATGAGAGCGATTGTAGCCAGAGACAGCCTCACCGCTATGCTGTTATTGACAAACAATGCCCGCCCTGAGATCGACTTCAGCTCTTACATGAAAGCGTACCAGCTCAAGCGAGAGGTCCCATCCGACTCGAAGCGTAATAAAGAAGGCTTTCAAAAGGAGGTCCAGCAGCCGGTTGTCAGTGCAGTCCAGTCCGAACTGCCAGAGCTTGCGAAGGCATTGGTCGAGCAGTACGGTGTTGATGTCAACACGCTGACTACAAGTGGCTGGAACGTTGTACACGACCAGTATTCTCGAAGATATACTAAAGGCGAGACGCTGCTTGACTTGGTACGAACGAAGATCTCGGAACTCCAAGATTGGACACGTGGGCAGGCGAATGAGCCTGAAAAGCCCATTCCACTCGATAACGATGCAACCTGCTTGAAAGGCTTGTCTCAAGGCACTTATCGCTGGTGGTCTGCCTCGAGACAGATCGCGCAAGCGAAGAACGCTTATAAGCTGGAGTTCAAGAGATATCAAGAGGCGGCGGACCAAGTTCATAACAAGATGGGACGTTCAGAGAAGGAAGCTGCGGTTCGCGATTACGAAAAACGTTTCAAAGAGCTTGAGGCTGTCCTGGTCGAGCGTGACGCGAAGACCTTCTCTGAGCTTTACCCAGACATCAAGGATCTTCGGGAACAAGACGCTCAGTACCGGTATCAACGCCCGGACACTGATCAGCCGAAGCCATTCCAGGTCGACTACAGCTTTCGCCTACCAGATGTCAATGATGAGACACATGCTAGGTACATGAGTCTTTTCGAGGCTGCATGGTCTGGCGATGTCAAGACTATCAGAGAGCTCACATTGACCCAGTGGGAGGATGAAAAAGGCGATATTCAACCTCCGTTGAAGCTAGCGACACAGGACCAACACGACTTGACTCCTTTCCATATCGCAGTCCTTCACCGACAATTTGAACTGGCTTCTGCCATGATGGAAATAGCCAAAGCACAATACCAGCCGCCTGATGACTCGAAGAAGCAGCGCTACGGGATCAATGGCGGCGAGCACCGCGAATATGATAGTGCCACCGGTGACGACGACTCAGAGGTGGCACTGTACTCGCAAGTTGTGGACGATGAATTCACAGTCGAGAACGTTGGTGAGGTGTCTATGCAGGTCAAGAGTCGTGTCAAACCACTTGCAATGCTTTGCTGGGCAGCTCCGGTTGCAGAGTTCATGGGTGGACCACTGCGTTCATCGCCACAGCAGAGTGATGGCTTCAAGTACTTTGGCCCTCGTCGGCAGCACACGATGGCTGGCAAACGAACAGTTACGGGCTCTTTGAAGGCTCCTGTCAACCATCTCTCCGATGAGAAGCGCAAAGACATTGGACCTCCGCGGAACCTCATACAATTCGCACTCCATAACGACGACCACGATCTGCTCATCTACCTTTTGTCCCTAGGCAAGCAGTACTCGGAAATAGAAGCTGATGAAAACGGTAACGATAGTGCCAAACGTTTCTTCGCGATTGAAAAGAATGACTTCCTGGAAGCCATCAAGCTCGATCGCCCTCACTTGTTGGCCGAGATGATGAAGAGAACCGGTGCTGGGCTCCCGCTAGATCAACTCGTAAGCAACTCCGGAGTCGGAGTTGTCGAAAAGCCCAAATTTTACCAAGGTCTTTCGGTTTATGGAAAGAAGCGAAAGGACTGGGCGGATCGCGGCCGTGGTCAGGCCCATCAGCCCATTGAGCTATGTCGACCACCATTCCTCGAAGCCTGTCGCGCGAATTCGCTTGATACGATCGAGTGGTTTCTGTCCAATGCTCCTATGAGAGCTTATGAAGAATTCGCCATTGCAAATGCTGAGGATAAGAGAGTGAAGTTGCTTTCGTCCTCCAAAAAGGGCTTCGAAGGATCGGTCTCGGGGTTCTTGAATGCCCGGACTAATCTAGCTATTCACTGCTGCCTTCTGGGAAAGCCTCTACCAGAAACCAAGCATGTCCTGCGATTTCTCGTCAAGAGTTTGCCCGAGTCGATCGACCACAAGTCAACGGATGAAGGCATTACTCCTCTCGCTCTTTGTTTCCGATTCTATCGCTTGGAGGCTGCCAAGGTCCTCATCAAAGCCGGAGCAGACCAGACTGTACGGACAGGAGCTGGCGAAAATATCGTTCACAATCTTTTACGACTAGCTGTAAAGAGCGACAAGGGGCTTGCTCGGCTTAGAAGTATGCTCGAGCTTATCGACAAACGCCTTTTGCGAACGTTATTCACAGAACGCAGTGCCAAACATCCTGGCTCATTGACACCTTTGGCTCAATGGATTCAGCAGGTGACTGGTCAATGCGCGTACATCAACTATGGCAACGCAGTTCTGCAGCTCATCCTAGAATGGAGCGAGGGTTCTGAGCTTAATTTCGTGAACGGGGAGGGCAATGCTCCGATTCATGTGGCTGTTCGTTCAAATAACGATGACCTAACGGGAACAATCCTTGAGCGCGATCCTACACTCGCTCTACGAGAGAACTCAACAGGACGCACGCCATACGAAATGGGTGAAGACAACGCCGTTGCTGCAGTCTGCAGTAACCCGGCCCGGCTTTCCACCCGCTATACAAGCCATATTGGTAAGCTCATTGACCGGGAGCCCCAGACGTTTGTCAACGTTACCGACGAAGATCGCCGCGACTCTCGTGAGAAAGTATGGGATATACTCAAAGCAACAAAGACCAAGCTGGAGAACGAAGGCCGCGCCAAGCGTCGACTGGTGAGTCTGAGCGAGGCGAACGAGGTTGCGAAGAGACTTGCAGCTTCCCAAGCTGGCGACCGCTATATTGTGGCCTTGAATGATCGTGGAGAGCATATGTACAATACAGGCACAGAGAAGAAAGAGACTGCAGACGAGGTTCAATTGTGGCTCCCATTAGCTGAGACTCACGTGGATGACGATGAGTGATGGAGGACGACGTCCCGGGGACAGATTCGCTTGTGCTTAATATCTCGTGATGACTGTATATGGGAAGAGCGAGTTGCTGGCATTATGAAGTGAAGCCGTCTCTGGAGTACATTGGGTGGGGAAATGGAGTGGAGGTAGAGACGCTTATCGGCATCAGTGTCGTGCTGAGCGTGCACAGGAAGTTTGGGCGAGGTAAATGCTATCTATTAGAGCATCGCCTACCTAGTCCCCATCTGTAGCCCTTCCAGCCTGGCACTGACAGCATCCACAAGCGCAGACTGTCGATCTAGCAATTTCCATACCTGATCCATCTTCTTCTGTCGATAATCTGCGCCCTGCGCAACTGAAGAAGAAGCCCTCGAAGTCGGTCTCGAGTCGGTAACAGCAGCGGTTTCTTCGTCACTCTTTGTCCTCTCACGTTGAATCTGTTCCGCCTGAGCCTGTAATTGCCTAACCACTCTCTGCACGTCCTCAAATCTCGCTTCCAAACTCTGCTGCCCCTCATCCTCTTCAGTTCTGGCAGTGAGATTGCTGTTCTCCATATGCAAGATACCTGTGGGACCAGTGGGGTTAGACTGCTGCTTGCCCGATAGTGTCTGTTGGATCCTGTCGACTTCTTCCGCAAATTGCTTCTCTTTTAAGGACATCTCTTTGCCGCCGACACTTCGCATCTTGTTCCTCAACCGTTCCACACGATCTTGAATCTCTTTTGTTTTCTCCCTCTGCTGTTCGACTCGTTTCTGAATTTTGTTTCGTCCGCCACGAACCAATTCTGGATCGCCAGGTCTTTGACTTTGAGGGAATTCGTCCTCCCCAGTGACAGAGTTGATTCGATTGGAGAGATCGCGCACACGATCTATCTGTGCCTTCATCTCATTGAGCATGCGCTCTATCCTTCGGAAGAGATCGGCGGCCGCGGTATTCAGGTCGTGTGTCTCATTCGCCACAATTTGATGAGCCGCTGTGATTTTCTGTAGGGTATAGGGTGAGAAGTTCACGGCACCTTTAATATTCCCTCTATCTACGCCTGTAATACTTGCACGGCGCCATTCTTCAATTTGAGCTGGGAGGCGAGACGCTTTAAAGAAGACAGCCGAAGGGATGTATGGAGTGCGGACCTCAGGCGTGACGAGTGGGTTGTTATGGAAAGGATCGTCAGGCTCGAAACCGTGAGTAGCGCTGGTGGGTTTGTCGAGAACAGCGGCAACAGGGCGAGAGGCAGCCGAAGTGAGGACAATGTATTCTGCGTCAGCGTCGTCAAGGGCCACGATCGCAGCATTGGCGTGCTCGAGCTGTTCGTTGACGTTGCCCGTAATGTCTTCGACTAGCGTAGTAGAGGTTTTCAGGATGACATCGATTCGGAAGCCGATGCCCTGCGATCCTTCCGAAGGAGCTAGCTCATCCTCGAGAATATTGATCCATGGCCTGAATGACAAGCTATAGATTCCAGATGGTTGTGTCGTGAAGAGCTCATAGCGATCGGCAGGCGATTTGGTGAAAGTAGGATATGTGGTAGTAGAACCCTCTGTGGCGAGGTCGATGGTCTCAAAGAGTAGCAAGTTATGTGATGTAGCCTCATCAAGCTGAAAAGTACGGGGACGCTTCGCAGGCAACCACTCGGCCTCGACACCTTCCACGTTCAGGCAGACGTGAACCTGATTGGTGCTTGTACCCAGACAGACGATGCCAATACTCAAGCCTTCGCCAACGGCTAGATCTTCAAAGTCCTCGTCTTCAAAGAGGTCCTCCTCGTTAACCTTGGGCGCAATGACATGTATGTCTGTAATTTCACCATCCAGAGGTTCGGGCGAGAGTTGGAACGGTCCCTGCAGCTTTGCGATCGGGCTGAGCTTCTTGGGTCGAGAGTAGACCTCGAAGTCATAGTGCCCGGGAGGACAAACAGGGTCCTGCTCGTCCAGTTCCTGCAGCCAGGCTTCCTGTTGTCGGGAGATGCGCTTCTCCTCATCCGAAGCGTCCCCGTCGTGGGCGAGAAAGGTGGCCTTTGCGACTACACTCGTAGTCAGGCTCGGCAGTAAGGTAGTGGGAGCCCAGAACTCGGTGGGCAAGAAAGGGCACAGGGCATAGACATCTCCCTCCGTCATGGCGACCCAGAGGGTCATACTGGACCAGCCATCCTCTTCCTCCAAGCCTTGACCGCCAAAGCATGCGCCGGCAACCAGCATATCCACATCATCGGCGGAGTAGCCTTTGTTGGCGCCATACTTGCTGGCACCCAAATCGTCCCTTGCGGAAGTAGCATTGGCTAGCTTCTTGAGATCGACGGCAACAGTCGGCTGGCTGAAGGAGATTCTATTATCCTGGTCCAGCTCCCACAGCCGCACGCACGCATCCCTTGTGACGGTGACCAGGCCGCCCCCGGAGGGCGACAGTGGGTGCCAGATGGCGCTGACCAGAGGGGAGTTCTCGCGGACGTGCGCCGTCTCGCCGACGGTGAAGTACTTGAGCTTGAGGGTCTGCTGGCTGGAGAAATCGAGGCTCTCGGGAGGCGGGAGGATGCAGACATGGCAGGTGTGGGTTGTCAAAACGGCGACAAAGCTTCCCTCGGGCGAGATGGAGATTTGCTGGATCGGTCGGTCTGCCGGCACGGGCGTGATGAGGACTTTGTATGGCGGCGGGCCTCCCTCTCTGGCCTCCTTGAGGGTGTCGATGTTGGACCAACGCAGCTCTTTGCCCACAGCATAGAAGACCTCGTTCTCGCGATGTGCAATCCGGCGAGATGCCGTCTCATGGGCCGCAGCGTCACTTGCTTGCCGATTGTTGTTGTCGTTGCTGTTCTTCTCCTGGAAGAACTCGAAGGCGGGCGTGCCATAGTCCAGCCATCGCGGCGCTCGATGCAACACTCGAGGCATCTTTCTGCTGTTTGACTACAACAGCCAAGAAGTACATCTACGCGAGCTTCGAAAGCTCGACGCGACCTGCGGCAGCTTCCGCTCACACTAGAGCTATCTTGGTCTAGTCTGCCGCTGTGCATGCACACTTCATCCTCCAAGCTCACCATAGGTCATTCGCAAAACACAACAACATCCCCTCTGTCAAGATGGTATCGCAGTTTCAAATGCGCAGTACGGTCGAGCGTCTCGACAAGCCGTCCTCTTACGCCATGAGCAAGGTACGTATATATCATCGAACAACCATCACTTCAACCCACTAACACATCCTCCCTTACAGTACAAGAAACGGAAGCGCAACCCTGCCGACGAACCCACCGATGGCTCCGCTCGCGCCGCGTCCCCCGACCTCGAAGAAAAGCTCCAAAACGCGACCACGCTCTACGTCGGCAACCTCTCCTTCTACACCACCGAAGAACAAATTCACTCCCTCTTCAGCACTTGCGGAGAGATCAAACGTCTGGTCATGGGTCTCGATCGCTTCGCAAAGACACCGTGTGGATTCTGTTTCGTGGAATACTACACTCACGAAGATGCACTGGACTGTCTGAAGTATGTGGGAGGGACGAAACTAGACGAGAGGATTATCAGAACTGATCTGGACGAGGGATTTTCCGAGGGCAGACAGTATGGACGAGGACGAAGTGGTGGTCAAGTGAGAGATGAGTACCGTGAGGAATATGATCCTGGACGAGGTGGTTTTGGAAAACAACAGATTGGGGATAAGCAGTATGGAGATGAGTATGATCAGGGCAGATGAGGAGGTGAAAATGAATAGAGTGTGACAATATGGATTGGCTGGACTGTTTGGAAGCCAAGCTACGATGGAGACTACTGCCCCGCAGAAAGCATGCCAGACGCATCGTGCTGGAGTTGAGCAGTCGTGGAAACAGTGACACAAATGGCGGACAGCCGGCGTGATCGGGCTGATTCTGACAGTTTCTGGGCCTTTTTGGACCTTGGTCCACTGCGTCAGTGGAGAGCAACAGACATCGCTTTCGAGGTGCATTACAAGGATGTGACTGAAAAGAGCAATACCCAAGCTACGACAGTAGAGCAAGCTGGTGGCAGACATGACAGGAAGCGCAAAAAGCGGGCACGGGGGCCAAGTAACACGGTATATGCAGTCAAAGATTGGGGTTTCCATCATATGCTGCAACCTGCCTGCACTGTTGCCCGGGGAGTGATATAGGTTCAGAAAACTACTCACGACCCATCCATCAATCTCGGCTGACTTGCTCCCGCATCCTCTTCTCCAACATTCTCATCATACACAGGTCTGACTTCCCACCTCATTCCATCGTCATCCAAACCGTGCCAGACGCCCAGATCTCGTGGCAGATAGATACCGACATCCTCCATGAATTCCTCTCTAGCCAAGCGATCCGTCTCACTTAATCTGTCCAAATCTTTCCTCGCCTTGTCTGCAATCTTCCTCATTGCCATATCACTCACTTTCCTCCTTTCCACTTCTCTCAGAAGTTTACCATAGCCCGACAGAAACTGTTCGTAGAAGATGCTGAGTTCAGCCAACTCTTTGGTCTTGCCTGCAATCTCCACGCTGATCCCATCCCATTTGTCACGGAAATGTCCCGCCGCCTCGAGTTGATTCGGTATCGCAGCTCGGATTTCTCTGATACTCTCCACCACCTGCTGACTAGTGTGATTCTGACCTCGAACTTTTGCAGCGTGTTTCGAAAGCAAGGAGTACTGATCTTCCATCTCCGCGGCTCTATCGCGGATCTCCACTATCACGTCATCCACTTCCTGTGCGTCCTTGACGAGGACGTGAAGCATTTCTGTGCGTTCATGTTCCGAGATGGATTCGGCGACCGTCTTGCGATATAAGCTCTCCTCTGCACCTGGAGTGACGTCCTGCATGTCTATCGTTGCTGCTCGTGCGGCCTCGCCACCGCCCTCGGTGTAGCGAAGCGCTCGAACACAGAGGTCATAGTGATTTACCAGGTCATCAAGCAGACCTGCCATTTCGGTGGCGTGTTCTTCCATGTCGCGAAAGAGTTGGGGTATGGAAGGCGGTGGCCCATTATCGTAGATGGTGTGTTTGTCCGGCGAGAGTGTGGACGTGCCTTCACCATCCACAGTTTCCGAAAGTCTGTCGGAAACGGAACGGAGAAATGTGTCAAATGTGGAGAGACTATCGTTCAGATCGCCACGAGCATTGTTGTAGTGGTCTATCAGATCGCGTAGAGCAGACAACAACATGTCGTGCGTGTCTTCATCAATAAAGTCGAACAGGGTCTTGTTCTCATCCTCATCTGCAGTTGTGGAAGCATTTGTGATAGTCTCATTCGTACGCTGTCGTGATAAAGGATGCCTCCCTGATACAATAGTCTTCCGCAGCTGGCTCAAAGTCTTGTCCAATCGCGCGTGCGCCTTGTCAAGCTCCACGATAGTCTTATCGAATTCGTTCGAGACCTGGTTGCCATCTTCCACAAGGGCTTCTCGGATGGCACTCAGAGTCTCGACTTGCTCATCCACACCTCGTCTCACATAGATATTCTTGGCATTGAGGATCGCTATTTCCTCTATAAGGGACCTGGAATTCGTGACGAGCTCATTAGCACGATAGACATGGCTCGTGGCGCTGAGAGATCTCTTCGCGTCCACAAAATGCGTGATCAAATCCTGCAAGCCTGGCGTCTGGTCTATGGTGGGCGACTGTGGCGGCGAAGGGGAAGGCGATGGCGAATGCGAGGCAGAATGTTCGGCTGATGTGGTAGATGACGAGCTCATATCGCGAACGAGTTCGTCGCTACCAACGATCCGCTTTGGATGATATGTCCGGAAGCCCTCCAAGAATCAACGAGAAACATCGGGTCTGTGATAAGATGGATGATGGTTGGTCATGCTACAGGCATATCGACTACACGTGAGAAGCAGTGAGTGCGCCTACCTTCAGGAAGCTTTCAGCCTCACACGAGTCACAACGGCAGCTGACTCCGCGCTGCGGCCCGGGGAAGACGGCAGGGGATGCGCATTGCCTCTCGGCTCTAGCCTCTACCTTCCTTAGTCAATAAGGGCGACTGAATTGACGGCACTTTTGATGACGATTTGGTTGGCAGACAGCCACAATAACGACGATGAGCACAACGAACAACGACGACTCCTCACTGTCTCACATCAGCAGGTCTGAAGTGCATTTCCCTGTCGTTGCCTCACCAATAATATAATGTCACCATCAGCTCTGAGCCAGGCCAAGGCAGGGAAGCACAAAGAAGCAGGCGTGGCCTTGTGGCTGTTCCGATGCTTTTTTACTCGGCGCGATGGCGTGAGCCGCTCGGACTTCTTCTCGCAGCACCTCATCTTCATACCGGATGGCACAAGACTGTAGCAAAGTGACGCCACACTCATAATCACCACTCCGTATACGCACCCATTCCACAGAACTCGTCCCTGTATCACCGGCACATTCGCGCCAACGACGTTCATTTTGTCCCTTTGTGTGTGCGTGTGCGTGTGTGTGTGTGAAGGTGCAAGGTATTGCTTTTGCCCGCCGAGCTGAGAAGCGGTGTATTCTATCCTCGAGCGCATTCACAACACCCAGCGCACCTTCCCGAACTCTACACCCCAGCGCGCCGCAATACACCTCACAGCGACCATTCGAAACCCGGTAGCTGTCGGATGAGACCCAGCACGGCCCCCCATCACGCCTCATGGCGGAATCTGTCGTGATGGCCGAAGAACGGCACGACTGTGACCATGACCACGACCACGACCACGACCACGATCACGAAAGCGGTCGCAAGCTGCAGCAACCGCCGAACAAGCACGCCGACATGAACCTGTCCACCTTCCTCCACGAGCACATTCCCGCCTCGTACAACCCCCCCATCGGCGACGGCAGTAGCTCTCACTCCCACAAGGACCACCACCACCACCACGAGCACGACGCTGAAGAACAGAGACCAAACACCAAATTCTGCTACCGGCACCACCCTGACATCAAGTGCCGCCGCCAAGCAAACGAGACGTCCATGGAACAGTTGCAGGACGAGCTATCGGGTCTGCCGCAGATGGACCAGCAAGTTATCTCCCAAGTCTGGTCGTCCTTTTCTGCTGCGCCTGCCAAACATCGCAAACTCATGCTGCAGGGCATTCTCACGCAGTGCTGCTTTCCTCAGCTCTCCTTCATCTCGGCCAACATCCGCGATCTCATCAAGATTGACTTCCTCTCGGCCCTTCCAGCTGAGCTGGGCTTCAAGATCTTGTGCTACCTGGACACCACGTCGCTCTGCAAGGCCGCCCAGGTGAGCCAGCGATGGAGGAGCCTGGCTGATGACGATGTTGTGTGGCACAAGATGTGTGAGCAGCACATTGACAGAAAGTGTAACAAGTGTGGGTGGGGTCTGCCTCTGCTGGAGCGGAAAAGATTGAGAATCGAGAAGAGACAGATACAGTTGAGAGCTACGGGCAGAGGACTGAACCAGTGGTCACCCAACATTACTCCCATTCCCGAGGACTCCGAATCACTGGCCATGGGGCCGCCAGAGATGCTCGACGGAGAGGCGGGGAGCAGTCGTGGCTTGAAGCGCTCACGTGAAGGCGCTGCCAGTATCTCACCGGAGCTTGCCAAACGACATTGTTCCATATCGTCACAAGAGAGTGTCGCCGTTGGTATCGAAGGCAACGATGCATACTTTGCACCTCGCAAACGACCTTGGAAAGATGTGTACAAGGACCGCTTCAAGGTTAGCACAGCGTGGAAAAACGGACGATGTACCACCAAGGTCTTCAAGGGCCACACCAATGGAGTCATGTGCCTGCAATTTGAGGATAATGTCTTGATCACTGGTTCATATGACACAACTGTGAAGATTTGGGACATTGACACCGGAGAAGTCATCAGAACTCTCACTGGCCATACAGCCGGCATTCGAGCGCTACAATTCAGCGGAGACAGGCTCGTCACGGGCAGTCTCGACTCGACGGTCAAGATATGGAACTGGAGGGAAGGAAAGCTGCGGAAGACATGGCAAGCACATGATGCCGGAATCATCACTGTGAATTTCACATCAAGATACCAGGCTTCAGGATCTCAGGATAAGAATATTCGTGTCTGGGACTTGACCACAGGTCAGACGTTTTTGCTCCGAGGCCACCAGGATTGGGTGAATAGTGTCAAGATTGACGACGCCTCTCGCACGCTATTCTCTGCATCTGACGACCTCACCATCCGCATATGGGACCTCGATAGCAGACAGTGTATTCGAGAATTCACTGGTCATGTCGGCCAAGTGCAGCAAGTGGTGCCTATGCCACCAGAGTTCAATTTGGACGATGTTGTTCTCACCCCGAACGACAAGGATGATGATACTAGTAGTATAAGCTCCGTCACCATTGCTCCTTCACATAGAGAATATAACAAACACAGCCTGGATGCGGCAACCCAGTTCTGGCCACACGATGAGGACAGACCAGCGCCACCACGCTACATGATCACCGGCGCTTTGGACTCGACTATTCGTCTTTGGGACACTCACTTCAAGACCGCGGGTGCTGGGCAGGATGGCACATCGGTGTGTGGTCAAGTCGGCTCTTCCATTCTTCCTACGGATCCACTCACCAATTCACACTTTCCCCGTGCTCAAGCTTGCATTCGCACGTTCTTTGGGCACGTGGAAGGCATCTGGGCATTGTCAGCTGACCACCTCAGACTCATCTCGGGCAGTGAGGATAAGATGATGAAAGTCTGGGATCCGCGCACCGGCAAATGTGATAGGACTTTTACCGGCCATCAGGGACCCATTACGTGCTCATGGTTGTCAGACAGTAGAGTTGCGAGCGGAAGTGAGGATTGTGAGGTTAGAATGCTCTGCTTTGGAGATGAGCAGCGTGGTACAAATAGAGTTGCCGAGAAGACGTGATACACTCAGCATGGAGACTGAGACGTGATAAGAAAAAGAGAAATAAAAAGAGACATGGATTTGTTTGGGGCGTCCAAATGATGCGAAATGGGTAATTGGGACTTAGCGTAGGTGTTTTGGTGCGCAGTAAGCACCCCTGAACGCCACTGCTGGGCTGGGAGGTCTGGATGGATACTGGGGTTTGCGTTTTGTGGCTTTATCGAGGCTCTACTTACTGGTTATGGTCATCTGCCGATCGGCCACTATGTTATCAATGAACACATTGGGATATTCTCAATGTACAGCTTTTTTCAGTGCTGCACCTAAATGGGAAGGCAGTTAGTTCTATATGCTTGGCAATCTCGGCCATCTCCGATGGACGGCATCACATCTTTCCTTCCTTTTCACCTTCAACCCAGACCTTCACATCCACGTCTAGCTCTCCTGCCAGAAACACGTCCATATCTCAACATGGGCTCCGTTGCTCAAGGCCGACCAAGCGCCGTCTCTGTATCTCTACAAGAACTCAAGGATGGCACCGTCTCGCTCGATACACTCGAACAGGC
Organism: Mycosphaerella sp. Ston1; assembly: GCA_000504405.2. Classification (NCBI taxonomy): domain Eukaryota; kingdom Fungi; phylum Ascomycota; class Dothideomycetes; order Mycosphaerellales; family Mycosphaerellaceae; genus Mycosphaerella; species Mycosphaerella sp. Ston1. The sequence continues at coordinate 41,844 of KZ105164.1, read as the reverse complement.
GTTTGGAGCAGATAGTTTGGGCATCATCGTCGTGAGAGACTTGCCAGAGGAGTTTGTGGACTTGAGGAGGTCGTTGTTGAGTTATGCTAGTTACTTGGCAAATTTGCCGAGGGAGGAATTAGGTGAGTTGTTGATGCGTGTCTGCATTGTTGGAGGTGTGGGAACGATGTCGATGCTTGGAGTAGAACGAAGCCATTACATACGATTCGATGATTCAGCGACTACAACAGTCGATTGGACATGATGCATTCAGTCAGAGCTTTTGAGGTGACTTCACATACGGCAGACTACGTCGGAATCTGCCTAACGCGTGATCTATAATTGCTATATCTTGATCCTTGCGCATTCAGTGGTCATTCACTGAGTAGAAGCTGACTGATTCGCCCGTAGAGAAGGTCGAAATACCTGCAGCACGCTACAACGTCGGCTGGTCTTGCGGCAAAGAGAAGCTCGACAATGGCCAATTCGATACCTTCAAAGGCTCCTACTACGTTCAACCCATTCACTCAGTAGATGGAAAGCCAGAAGCCAAGGCACGAGAACTGTTCCCGCACATTCCAGACATGACGAGCCCAAATGTATGGCCAAGCGAGAATATCTTGCCTGGATTCGAGGCACTCTTCGAACGGCTCTGTCACTTGATTGTCGATGTGGCTGGCTTCGTAGCTAGAAGCTGTGACCGATATGGCGTGGCAAATCTTGAGGACTATCGAGATGGGACGCTCGAGAATATTGTCAGAGGGAGTGTGAGTACCAAGGCAAGACTCTTGCACTACTTTCCTCCTCCACCAAAAGCACCAGGTGCCGAAAAAAAGGGCGATGATGATTGGTGTGGCACACATTCAGATCTTGGAGCTTTGACGGGTCTTACCAGTAATATGTTTGTCGACGAATCGACGTATTCGCCTACCGCACAAGACGCAAGGCGGACACCCGATGGACGACTGGCAGATCTTCCAGAGCTTGATCAACATCCTGATCCGAAAGCTGGACTCTGGATCAAAGATAGAGCTGGACGGACGACACAAGTGAACATTCCACGGGATTGTCTTGCTTTTCAGACTGGCGAGGCATTGCAGCTGATTACGAGAGGCAAGTTCAGAGCTGTACCGCATTTCGTACGCGGACCTGCTAGTGTCATGGGAGACGACGGCAAGGAGAGAAAGATTGCACGAAACACACTTGCCGTATTCACGCAGCCAAACTTGTGGGAGATTGTCGACGAAAAGGAGAACCTGGACTTTGCGGGCTTGGCAAAGAGAGTATTTGAGAAGACGTATTGAGATCGATGCCTACCAGTCCCGGGACCAGACCTGGCTAATCATGAACGCGGACTGAGTGCTACTAGAAGCCCCAGAGAGCATCCAAAGACGGAAATATGGGACATCGCGTTGTGCACACTGCAAGTTCTCTGCAGAGCTGACATTAGCGCTACAAATATACTAAAACCGGACAGGCTGCTTCACCCTCACCAAATAGCTCATAACCCCGAGCTCGGTCACTTTCATTCTGAGCACTTACATGTACCCTGAAGTCGTCACCTGTCACATCTTTGCCAGAGCATCAGGCCGACTCGAGAAATATCTCGCCCTTGGGATCTGGTCGAAGGAGGACAAATCAATAGAAAACATCAGCAAGGTGCTACAGTACTTAGATTCCCACGTCTTGCTAAGATACCGAATCCAGCGACGCGGTCGTAGTAGCGCCCGGCTGTCTGCAAATTGTAGGTTATATGAGTGCAACTCAATCTGAACCGGGTCCAAGGCATTCTGTGGCAGTGTGGAAAGGATGCCTTACTCAGAGTATGTAGTAACACCTCAATAAATTACATCATCTTCATCGCCCTTCACAATGTGGTCACCATCATCGTCAACTTCGTCTTTATCGTCCTTGGCATCGCCATCAACGGCAGCTTTCGTTCCGGCACTGGGACCCATTTCTGTCTGTTCGGTGTCGACGGGTGTGCCGTTAGTCACCTCGTTCTTTGGCTGCTTCTCTGTTTCTTTCGTCTGAACTCCTCCAGACGTACTGACTGGTTCTGCTGCGCCTCCATCAAACACGCTGTTAGCCTTGTGAGGTGAAGCTGGCAGAGACTCAGGCCCTTCGACTGGCCTATCCGACATCCTGGCATTAGTTGTAGCTTCCTCTTCGTGCTGGATGTTAGCGTCCTTCGCTGGCACTTCCTCGCTCTTGCTCAAATCACTCTCCGCTATTGCGGTATCCTCGAATGCTCCATGAAGTGGTGTGCTGTTCCTGACTTTGTTGTTTGTATCTTGTGAGGCTTGAGATGGAGCAGAAGTGGATGCGGCCATATTAAGAGGCTCTTTGGTGATGCCCATTCGCCCGCGCTTCCCAGTCTCCCACTCGTGAAGCTCTTGATCTATTTGCGCTTGTGCTTCTTTCAGCTGTCGCTCGATGAGATCTTCTTCGTCGTCAAGGAGATCCCAAGGTCGATAGTACTGCATTCATCAGCTAGGTGTTCCTTGAGATCGTCTAATCACTGATACATACCAGCTTTGGCGTAGCTCTAGTCTGCAGAAAATTTGCAGTACTCAGCATATGCTTGTGCCGAATGTGCATCTGGTCAAAGAGTCAGTGACTCCTCTCCGTATATTTCTAGCAGCTGGGACACCCACATCTCGCTCGTCTACCTGAAGCTGTTCGTTCTTCCGCTGGATGGCCAGCCGCTCGAGCCTCCTCTGGCGATCCTCGAGGCGTTCGTCATCCTGCTTCTGAAGCTCAGCTTTCTTCCGTTGCTCGATTTCCGCGCGTCTCTTCGATGTCCTATCACTGGGCCGATTCAAGTTGCCTAGAAGTGCGCCGAACAAGCGCTTACTGCGCTGCTTTTCGTCCGGCACCTTGCCCACTGTGCTCTTTCTGCGACTGTCGTCATCGCGATTTTCTGGTGCTGATGTTTCCGGCTTGGAAGCGCTGCCATTCTTCGACTCGGTGGGTGTGGTGGATCGTGCTCGCGCTGCTGAGGACGCGACTTCTCTTCCTCCGTTTGCTGCTGCTTTTGATATCGATCGCGGTGATGTCTTACCCGGACTTGTGCGCTGTCTCTTGCTGCTACTGTCGTTGTCGTCTTCCACCTCGGATTGTCGCCGCTTCAAGCCATTACTCGTGGGATGCTCGACAACGTCCTCGGAATCGGGGAGTGCGACTGCGGACGCGATGCTGCGTCGTCTGTCAGTGGACGCATCTATTGGGCCTGGTGCGATCATCATACACTTCTACCATGATGTGCGTGTGTAGTCGTTAGTAAATCAAATGTTGGTGTTCATCAAGCGCAAGTCGCTTGCTGGACAAGGGTGCGAAGTTAGAACTAAACGGGGAAACAACACCGCTGCCAAGACGGGACGAGCTTACTGTGCTATATGATTTCTATCTTTGCCGCCTGAGACCATAACCCGTTACCAGCGATGCTCTCCTGTCGTATCCTGTACAGCTCATCGATGAAAGCCGGCACGAACGTCCCCGGTCCCTTGACGTCGTCTCTTACAGCAGCTCGTTCCGCGGCGATCTCGTACATGAGAATCGCCGCGACTGCGGCCAGGAGCGGATCTTCTCGCTCGATTGCAAGGAAACTCGCTATTGTCGTGCCCAGAGTACATCCACTTCCTGTGATCTCGCCGAGGAATGGATGCCCATTACTGATTGCGAGAGTTCGCTCGCCATCCGAGATCACGTCGGTTGAGCCGGTCATCAGAACGACATTGTGTTCTCTCGCAGCTGTGGCTTTGACCAGCTGTATCCTCTCGTCTAAAGATAGCTGTGAGGATCCGGAGTCCACACCATGCTGTTGGAAGCCGGTAGCGCCAGCAACTGTGCGGATCTCGCCTTCGTTCCCCTTGATAACAGTGAAGTAGCCTCCAGCTAGCAGTGTCTTGACTCCATCACGGCGTTGCTGCGTTGCGCCAGCGCCGACTGGATCATACAGTACAGGTCCTCCCACTGCATTGTAGGCCGACAATGCCTGCAGATAGCTGTCTCTCATTTCAGGCGTCACTGTACCCATGTTGATGACAAGAGCACCACCTAAGCCAGCAAGATCACGGGCCTCCAGACCATCGTTGGACATGATGGGCGATGATCCTATCGCAAGTGCCACATTGGCTGCAAAATTCTGGACTACGAGGTTAGTCATGTTATGGCATAGTGGCTTCTGCCCAGCCAAGCGTTGCACGAGGTCTGGAGCTCTCGCAATAACGTCGTCAGAGGATAATGGTCTCTTCGTGCGACTGACGACGAACGGTGGTGGTCGCTCAATCAGATATCGCAGCTTCAAGGCAGCCTGTTTCGCATCTGCAGCCGCCACTATCGCGCTCACGACGGCAACGCCTTCCAGTTTCTTGTTCTTCGAAGCTGTCTGGTACAGGACGCGCTGGACGTTTGATGCATTGATGCCGCCAATGCAGACAGTCTTGACGTCAAGACCTTTGTCGGCGAGCGAGGCGAGGATACGCTGAACTCCAGCGGTGCCGATGATGGACTTTGTGTTCTCTTTGGTAGGTGTTGCAAAGACGGTTCCAATGCCAAGATAGTCTGCACCATCTCGAGCGGCGGCGATCGCCTCCTCCTCACTATTCGCTGTCACGCCAATGATGGCATGAGGTCCCAGAAGTCTGCGAGCAGTCTTCAGGTCGATGTCATCCTGGCCGATGTGCACCCCTTCCACGCCAACGGCAAGAGCCACGTCGACCCGGTCGTTGATCAGTAAAGGCACGCGGGCTGCCTTTGTGACTTGATGAAGCTGCGTGGCTATGCGCACGAGGTCTGCGGTATCCGATGTCTTGTCGCGATACTGCACGATGGTGGCGCCTGATCATGTGTAAGAAGAGCATTTGCCGGCTCAAGAGGTAAGGTCAGTTTGCTTTACCTCCATCGACAGCCGCTTTGACCACAGCGATCAGATCCTTGTCGCCTAGTATCGCAGGTGTAGAGTCTGTCACCAGGTATAGGGCATAGTCGACTTCTGGGGGCGCCATGACTGTATTTGTTGCTTGTTTGCGATGAGCAGTTTTAGATGAGATGGTGGAGGCACAGAGTTTTGCTCTTCCGTTGTCGGAGTCGTAAATGACTTTCGACTTTCATACAACATTGCTATAGAGTACATCCATCATACGCCGTACATTGGTATAGTTCTGATAATGTGTACCCTGAATGCGATGAAGAAGCTTGAGAGCATGGACAAAGAGTCAGAGACTGGTGGACGACAACGATATGTATGCTGCATGCACTCCGACACAGCGGTGGCATTGTAGCTGAGCACCAGGAATGGCGGATTCGGCGGCGACTTATGTGAGGCAGCCTGGGGAATCTACATGTATATGGCGAGCAGATGTCGACGTCGCTGTCGCTGTCCGGTGGATTATTCATTGTGACGAGTTGGCACAGATAGAACGAGACACGTGCAGCCTAGATTCTCCTAGTGCGGCCAGACGCGGCGGTTCATATAGAACTATTCCTTTACTTCCAACTTCTCGTCCTTTCTCCCACCAGCATCATCGACACCACACCACCACCACCTGCCGCACCCACTCGCACTGTCCTGCGTCGGTACCGCAGCCACCACCAGCACGCGCTTCCAGCAAACACAAACTTCCCTCCCGCAAAGAGGCCACGCCACGCCACGACGACGACGCCGCCGCCCACCACCCACCATCACCATACCCTCCCTCCGAAAGGATTCTTATCACCCCCGACTCATCGTCCCGAGCAGAGCACAGGGTTTATGTATTCGTCCCACGCGAACGCCTTTCAAGTCGAACCGCCGCCTGTGCAGCAACCATTCCGCATAACGCGAAGACCCCGTAGTAGCGGACACGAACGTAATAACGGTTGACTCTTTGCCTAAGACCTGCTGTCTGAGTCCTGAACACGACATCCGACATCACGTCTTTCCACACTCCCGTTCTCTGCACCATACGGCAGCAGCAGCAGCAGCAGCACACGCTGGCTTCTGTCCACTGCATGTCTCCTCGGCCTCTCGCCCTGTAAAGATCGACCGACCCGCCCACACCACTTCTCCCGCCAAACCCAGCTCCCTACTACCGCAATCATGGCCAACGTCAACATCCGTCGCGATGTCGCTGACCCCTTCTACCGCTACAAGATGGAGAAAATCCAGTCCAAGGTGGAAGGCAAAGGCAACGGCATCAAAACCGTCATCGTGAACTTGAGCCAAGTCGCATACCAGCTCGCTCGTCCACCAAACTATGTCATCAAATACTTCGGCTTTGAGCTCGGCGCCCAGACCAATGTCGATCCCAAGGACGATCGCTGGATCATCAATGGCGCCCACGAGGCCAGCAAGCTGCAGGATTATCTGGACGGTTTCATCAACAAGTTCGTTCTGTGCAAGGAATGCAAGAACCCGGAGACTGTGGTTAATATCAAGGATGGTGAGATACTCTTCGACTGCAAGGCGTGCGGCAAGATCAGCAAGGCCGATTTGCGCAACAAGCTTTCGGGATACATCTTGAAGGATGCGCCCAAGAAGGGCAAAAAGGACAAGTCCACCAAGAAGGCAGATCGCAAGGCGCGCAAGGAAGCTGAGAGGAATGGCACTCTTGAGAAAGATGGCAGTCCTGGCGACAGTGGCTCTGACCCTGTTGACGACGAGGTTGAAGACGAGGGCAACGCTAGCGACGATGATCTTACTAGGAGAATCAATGCCGAGGCCAAGGAACTCGCTGAAATCAAGGAGAAGGAGATTGAGTGGTCCGTTGATATGTCCGAGGCTGCCGTGAAGGCGCGTGCTCAGGCGTTGCCAGAGGATCTGAAGAACACATTGGTCATCGAGAACGGCGACGATGCTGAAGGCGGAGACAACGCGTTCGAGGAGCTTGGCAAGTGGATCGAGACCAAGGCCGAGGAGGAGGGCGGTATCACCAAGGTCAAGGACGTCGACATTTACCTGAAGGCCAAGGATCTCGGCATCGAGTCCAAGCACCGCACTCTTGCCGTTCTGGCACAGTGCATCTTTGACGATAGCATTGTTAAGCAGATCGACACTCGTGCCGCTATGCTGAAGAAGATGATCACCTCCGACCGCCACGAGAAGGCTTTCCTGGGGGGTATCGAGCGGTTTGTCGGTATCGACAAGCCGAACCTCATCCCATCTGTCAGTGCCATTCTGCTCAAGGTCTACGAGAACGATCTGGCTACTGAGGAGACTCTCAAGGTCTGGTGCGGCAAGGCCAGCAAGAAGTACGTTGACTTGCAGACTTCTCGCAAGGTCCGCAAGAGTGCCGAGAAGTTCCTCGAGTGGCTTGAGAACGCGGAGTCGGACGAGGAAGAGTCTGACGATGAGTAGAAAGCAGACTTCGCCCGTTAGGCTTGTATGGACACGATCACTATTGTGGGAATTTGTTGCGTTGCAAACAGAATGTAAACTCCTCTCCTCGGCGTAATGGCTGGGCTACAAAAAAATTGCTTTTATACAGACACACGTACTACACTCAGAAGTGATGATTCTCATTTTCCAGTCTGTGCTTCGGTGTCTTGGCAGCAACCTTGTCTAGGTAGGTACATGTACCTCTAGTCGTACGCCCAGCAGGTGCACTTCAACACTCACTTCATGTTCCGCAAGTTGAGTAGCAATTTCTACGGCATCCGCATGAACCGAGGCTGCCTCGTTTGTCATGCGTGAACACACCCATTGTTCATCCTCATACCAACGCCGCAATGGACGCCACTCTTCGTAATGCGAAAGGCCTGCACGACGAGCTGGGTGCACTCCAAGCGAACCTCCTCAGACGCTTCACGAACCTTGTGAATCTAGCAGAAGTCGGTCTTCATCAGCATCATACGAACACTAGCTGACATGTCCAGGTCAAACACGAGACCCGCGGCGTTTCGGCGGTCACGCAATATCAAATTCAAGCAGAGACTGCGGCTCTGGTATGCGATTGAAGCTTTCCTCACAAACGTGTCTGTCGCTCCCGCATTCCCGTGACTGACAGATTACGTAGATTCGCGCTGCGGAAGATGTCCAGACCATCATTCGCCAAATGCAAGAGATGTGGCTGTTTGGACAGCTGAATACCCTGGGCGAGAGTAAATCTCAGCAGGAAACTGATGAGAATGCTCGAGATGTGGCGGATTTGCTGAGGCGCCTCACAGAAAAGAAGTTTGGAGCTGGTGATGTGCCAAAAACGAATGGCACGAATGGCACGAATGGGGTACATGATGCCTGATTTTGGACGTCGCGACGCAAGCGCAACCTTGGGTGATTCAACGCCAATCTCTAATGCGATCATTGGTCGACGAATCTCTCTCAAGGACGATATACGCAAAATATCCCTACAGTCTGCGAGACCGTCCCGTGAGCTGCGGATCTCGTCGATCGGGCCTGCAATATAGCATAAACCCGGACTGTCTAGCTGGACCGATTCCCGAGAGGACGCTAATGTCGGCTCCCACGACTATCAACGCGGGAAGCGTTTGGATGACCCTGCACACCGCAATTTCGAGGGCGACTTACAAGCGCATGACCCTAACATACGGTATCTTTGGCATAGGGTGGATTTAGGTCGTCATGAGTACCAGAGATAGCACGATTACGAGTGCAAGCATTCTGCAGCTTTGTATATTTGAGGGGAAATCATGTCCCACGCGATCATGCAAGCAGAGGAAGCACAATGCATCGCCATATGGGCCAGTCTACCTTTCTTGACAGGCGAGGCAGAGATTATCTGTACCTTATTACTGATGAAGTGACTTCTATAAAGCTTTGTGCTGGTTCCGAATGCAGCATCTCGAGCTGTTTTACCGGTTATGTTGGGGGACTCATCAGGTACATGTACCTTACATGTATGTGAAAAGCAATTCTACTGTCGTTCCGATAAGAATACTCGACACGATAACAAGCAATTAATAAAGTTATGGCTTGCATTCATGATGATGACTTTGCATCAGTTGCATCAATGAGGGCACAGTCTGTCAGCTCATTATTTCGACGTGGGAGCACAACCAGATCGCACGATTGTAGGTAGGGACAGCGCGGAAAGCGAACGGGAGACACGTAGGTGAGGGAAAGCTAATTCTTGATCATCCAGTAAAGAAGACACATCTGAGCAAATTGCCAACACATGCCCTTGTTCCATAGGCAGATATCCTTTTACAAGCGCATGGTGTGGGCTCCTGCAGCTTGCCCGCTCGGCCTCTCTACACACACTCTCTCTCTCTCTTTCTCTGTTTTTCCCTATCATTGGCACCCTGCCTGACGACGAAATTCCCTAACCAGCAAGGGTTCAGCTTGCTCCTCCACAGCATGTTCTATACCGATCAGCCACTTCCACCCCTACTGATTCCAGTACTTGTCGAGTGATTGCTTTTGTTCAAAGAAATCCGTCCTCATCAACCCTCTGAAGATAACGAACGCTGCTGTGGTGTGAAAGAGTGTTGCCACGCCCTCCTGCCTGCAGCGAACCATCGACTTGGCCTCGCATAATCGCCTCGCTCAATCACGACGAGCCGTGGGCTGCTTGACGCTCTTGCATGGTTCCGTGTCCAGTCGCTTGCACTTGGCCAGCAGTCTTTGCTGTCGGGTATGTTCCGAGATGGCGTAGTTGTCGTCCCGTGGTGCTATTGGCAGTGTGGTAGCCAGCAAAGTCTCATCAATAGACGATCGAGACGAGCTGGAGCTGTCATCGCTCTGCGTAGATGTTCGTCGGCTGGTGAACGGAAAAGGCATTATGGTGGCCGTTCGTGATGTGGCAGCTTGAGAAGTAGTTGCTCCAGCGTAAAGGTGGTATGAGTAGCAAGCTGTATGACTCTTGGGGGCCCTTTGGGTGATGGTGGCGATAGTGGTGATGGTAGTGAGATAGTGGGTTGAGAAGATCAGGCGGAGGGCGGGTCATACAGATACTATATATGTGTACACTGGTCTAGAACTCGACGGTGCCTAGAGACAATACCCCCAGACATGGTCAGTAAGCTAGGTAGAGGCTGGAGCACTAACCTGGCACGCCATGCACCGAAGAGGTTGACGACAGGGATAGTGGCATCGAGGATGCTGGCGATTGGGAGCACTCAGCATGGCGTAAGGAATATCCGAGGGCATGCGCGGCGCTTGGAGATAACAACCCAATCATCTGCCCTGACTACTCGGATTCCCGATCCGGGTTTTGGTCTACACCACGTCTTTCCTCATACACGGGCTTTTGTCTCACCCAATGTGGCTCTGTGACTGTCAGCCAATTTCTCCTGTTGCCCAAGTATCGGAAGCACAGCTCCCGCCGTAATGCCGGCCGTCAGCAAATGTATCCAACGCCAAGGCATATTCCACGGCTTGCCACAAGAATCATATCCGTCCGGCAAACTCGGGCGTCAAACACAACCGGGCCAAATGCTATTACTAGTGGCTTCTCTGTGCTCAGTGTGCCATGACGATCAAAGGTCTGACAGATCGCCGGTGCAACGCGGCACTCCACGCCAGCTGCTCAGATGGATGCCTACCCAAGCTCCTTGAACATCGTACCAAATATGTTCCGGAGTGCATCCCTAGAAACAGGCCTAGGCAAGACCCCGCGAAGCTGCAAACGACTCCACTCTGGCAACGCCTGTTCATGAACGTAAGCTTTCGTTAAGAGCTGTATTGGCCAGGAGACTCGTTGATGGTACCAGGTAGTGAGTTGAGACCATCAGGCTGAGGGTGGGTAATTCAGTTGCAAATCTCAGTTTGACAAGGCAACATCGCTCAGTCATGGACTGCATTTGCAAACCTCAGTTCATTTGCGAATTTCAGTCCTCAGTTTGAAATGGCACCGTTTGAGAAGCATATATATATGCCACATCAGCACCTCTACCTCCATCATCCGAACAACAACATCAAGAGAGTCCAAGAGAATCACGTTCTGATGACCGCGTCCAACTTCAGTACTAACCCGGTCAAAATTAGTAGTATTTACCTACTACTCTCCTAATAAAAGCTAATAACTATACTACTAAGATTAGAGAAGAGGTAC